>SJYV01054761.1:0-14126 GCA_006410875.1 Neotragus pygmaeus | reverse complement strand
CCCCGAAACATACAATAATCCCTGGAGGCTCTTTTGTACACCATCATCACCACCCCCTCTCCCCGCTACTCAATTGCCAGGTCAACCCTCCTAGATGGAGAAAATCATTCTTTACCTCTTTTTTTCTCTTCATTGATATATGAGGAAATCCTGGCACCTTTCTGAAAGGTTAAGGAATTTGATAAAATCATACAGCAGGCTGGGAATCCAGGAAGCTGTATGTGCTCCACTGAGGCAATGCACATTTATCAAGGACTTGACTGGTCCCAAGAACTCAGGCCAGAATGATTCTAGGAAAGATGATCCCTGCTCAAATAAGTATTATTGTGTTCGATAAGTATGTGCCCAGGCCTCACTAGTTGCTGACCACTCATGCATTCAGCAAGCTAAGTTTGAGCAGCTTCTCTGTGTCACTTGGCTGAAGTCACTGTCCTTATAGAGTTCACAGCTTGGTGGGACAAACAGAATATCTACCGTTGAAGCCAGACAACACAGTAATGACAGTGGCCTAAGGGGTGAGGGGATAGGAAGTATCCACGAGGCTGCAGGAACCACGGAAAGTGGCTTCTGGAAGGCGTGGTATTTGAATTTGCCCTTGACAGATGAATTGCATTCCATTTACTCAGTTCCCCAGAGTCCCCAAGATGTTCCTCTCCTGCTAGCATTTCAGAGTTGGTCAGTGTCAGACTAAGCCTTGTGCTGAAAACAAACTGCCCTTCTGGCACTAGTGACCTTTGCTTAGGAGCTTTTTGCCATTCACTCAGTTTTTACAAGCTTCAGTTGTACGTGTACGTAGTTTAGAAAANGCTAGCATTTCAGAGTTGGTCAGTGTCAGACTAAGCCTTGTGCTGAAAACAAACTGCCCTTCTGGCACTAGTGACCTTTGCTTAGGAGCTTTTTGCCATTCACTCAGTTTTTACAAGCTTCAGTTGTACGTGTACGTAGTTTAGAAAATCTATAAGCCTGGTAATAAAAAATAGTAGTCCCCCACTCAATGCATACACACAGGCCACTTGGCACTCTTTCACAGAGGCAACTGCTTTCAATTCTGAATTATTTCTTTATATTGCTACTTCTTGATTTATGTTAGTGTTGGTACCTTTCTCTCCCCACCCACCCCCTCTATCCTTGCTCGCTCCACACCCACATGTCCACTTGGCGTTCCCTAGCACCCTCCCACTATAATTACCTCACAGGTTTGGTTGGAACAGTATTCACTGTGTGCATTATTAGGCAGTGTAAATGCCATCGACAAGTGAGCCATGTAATAGGCAGTGGTTACTTTTCCTTTTCTTTCCTGCATGACAGTTACAGTTATGTAATCACCCCTCAGTATGTTTAAATGCACTGGATAGTCTACCAATTTCACCTTCCCGAAGGAATCTCTTTCGGAGTCTTCCATCCTGTTCCAGTCAAGATTAGCTACTTTCTACCATATAACCACTGACCTGGGCATTCCTCTGCCTCCTCCTTTGTGTTATCTTCTCCTTCAGTGCTATGTCCTCCTTTTTCTTGGTTTGCTCACTCGTTGCTGTTGAAGCACATCCTCCAGTAGCTTCCGAGAAGATGCACAAAGAGACCTTACATGACTGTTTTTAATCTTTATGATCATTTGGCTGGTATAATCTGGGGATGGAGATAATTTCCTTCAGCATTTTGAAGGGACATTTCACTGTTAAGTACCTTTCTCTTGCCACTGTCTCCCAGTTCTCACCTTGCTATTTAGAAATCCAATGTCACTATGATTATTTTCTTAAAAAAAAATATTTATTTGGCTGCACCAGAGCAGCCACGTGGGATGTGGGATCTTATTTGCAGCATGTGGAATCTTTTTGTTGTGGCATGAGAACTTAGTTGTAGCATCTATTTCCATGACCAGGGATCAGACCCTGGCCCCCTTGCATTGGGAGTGCAGAGTCTTAGCCACCGGATCACCAGGGAAGTCCCCATTGTGACACTTATGCCTTTGTATGAAGCCTGCTTATTTTTTCTTTTACTGGAAGCTTTTGTGACTTCTTTGTTCTCAGGATTCTGAAATTTTGCTGTCTTGGTGTCAATCTACTTTCATCAGTTGTGCTGAATCCTCAACTGGGCATTTCAATCTGAAATTGATGTATTTCAATTCTACGACATTTTCTCTAATCCCTCTTTCTAGAATTCCTGTTATTCAGATGTTGAGTTCCCTTGACTAGCCTGCAAACTATCATATCTTTTCTGTTTTCCATCTCTTGGCCCTTTTGCTCTATTTTCTCAAATTTATATTCCAATCATTTTTTAAGAGTTTTATTTTTTGCTTTTGTAGTTTTAATTTCCAAGAGTTCTGTTTTTCTTTTTTTTCTGTAGCATCCTATTCTTGTTCATAGGACAAGTGATATCTTATCACTTAAGACATTAATGACAGTTTTCTCTCCTACGTCTTCTTTTTGCATACTCACTATCTTTTAAGTTCCTTTTTTTGTCCCAGTATTTAACTTCACTCTTATTAGAGGCCTTCCTCAAATATTTACTCATCCTGTACTGTCTTCTTATAATGAAGAATGGGACACTGAAAGACTTGATACATGATGGTCATGACTGGGGCTGTCTTCATGGATCTATTGGGCCGTTCCGTGTCTTATCTGTTGAGCTGGTCAAGAGAAAACTCTTCCAGTCTCCTGCCTGAAGGGTGCTCTCCTGGCAGCCAGAGTCTGGGTAGCTGAGTGGGGAAAGAAGGCGAGAGGCCTCAATAGTACATACAAAGTGTTGGCTTTATTCCTGTTGTCAGTGTGCTCCCAGAATAGAAATCCTCTGTTACCTCTCCTGAGAATAGACCTTTACTTTTCAACCAGCTGGGGAGAGAGTCTGGAGTCTGACTGCTTCTTAAATAGATTTTCAAACAATTTTCCTGTTTTTAAGCCTCCCCACCCACCCAATTTCCAGAAATACCTGGGACAGCCAATTCCTGGACCATTTGGGGGTTTCACATGTAAACTGGGCTGCTCTTCAATTTTCGTTACTGCCTGTTTAGGAGTCAGTCAGTTACCATTCTTTGTTGACTGCATCTGGTTTCCAATATTTTGATTAAATCCCTTTACTGTTGTTTTAGTTTGTTTCAGGAAAGACCACAGTGTGTGTTCAACTCACTATCTTTATCCCATTTCAATTTTTAAATGAACAGCGACACATTTCAGAGCTGGAATTCTCTACTTCCAATTTACAGAAGTAAATAGGGTGTAACCAGAATATGAAGAGGGCCTGTAGGGGCACTCCCCACCAGTTCTTTACCTGTTACAGTCTCTCCTAGCTTTGAAAGCGCAGGTCAGAAGCCGCCCCTTCTGATGCCTTCCTCAGTCTCCCAAGCTTATGTCTTATTTTACCCAAGTTGGACTTACTGAGTGATAGACATTACAGAAACTTACAGACATCATTCCACTTAATCTTTCATAGGTTATAGCTACAGAGGCTCAGAGAGGTGGATCCACAGACCAAGATCCCACAACTAATGAGTGACAGGACTGAACTCCTGTCTCTGCTATCCAGCCTCTCTGACATTATCCTTAACTCAGAGGCTCCTCAAAGAAGGAGCTCACAGGGGTGAACAAATGGCACGTGTGCGACAGAGTCAGCCCCAGGCAGAGAAGGAGCATGGAGCAGGGGAAAGCAAGTGAGTGCTGTGCAGTCCAGCGGAAGGAGGGCGTCAGTGACTGAATCCCTGCAGGCTTTACAGAGGAGGTGGCATCTGACCTCATCCCCACCACCACTGCAGCCTGGTTTCTCTCCTTGCCTAGAGGACTGGCAGTGGCAGGAAATAATAACGGTGGTGGTGGGTCAGTGTGCAAAGCATTTTTACAGAGATCTCTTTGATATCATAGAACTTAGTGGGCAGAAGGTTATTTCCATTTTAGGCAAGAAAATATGAAGGCACAGAGAAGTTTATCACTAGCTCCTGGTAACCCAGAAGAAAATGTTGGTTTCAGAATTCAAATCCATCCCTTCTAATTCCAGGTTCCCTACTTCTCCCACCCTCTTCACTCTAGCTTTATCCTGGCCATCAGTTGAGGGAAGCCTTCCCATTCCAAAATATCTCTTCACCAATGTTTCACAATGAGTGGTGTATGGCCCGCTTGCTTATTTTATTATTACTTTTTTTTTAGAGGGGGAGAAAGGGGGTTTCAACTTTTTAAATTCAGCTTTTGTGAAATATAATTCATAAGCTTTAAATGTACAGTTCAATGGGCTTTGACAAATGTGTACAGTTGCATTAAGTCCAATAGAACTTTTTTCATATTTGACTCTTGCTTATTTAAAAAATCTGGTTATTGGCTCCCACCCTAGACCTACCTAATCAATGGGAGACGGGACCCTAGAATCCGCATTTTAAAAACTGTCCCCTTGATTCTCGTGCTCCCCAAAGAATGAACCGCCCTGGGCCTGCACTGATGCCGAACGGCGCAGTGGGCAGAGCGGGGACCCTGGAGCCAGCACTGCCCTTCTTGGCTTTGTTCTGGGACCGCCTCATTTTCCTGCCTGCGAAGTGGGAGAGTCACGCGAGGATCCGAAGGCCGAAGTGCCGCGGGCACTTTCCACACCTGCCTGCCTCCCAGGATCCTTGCCGCAATCACCCGCCCCGCCCGGAGATGGAAGGAAACAGCTGGGGGCTCTTTGGTTCCAAGCTGCGGTCGCCTCCCTAATAGGCTGCGGACGCGCCCTGGGGTTGGGGGCTCAGGATCGCCTTTCCGCACGCGCCGGCCCCCCGCCGGGGACCGCAGGGGACCCGAGTGCACGGCGCTCCCCGCCTGCCGGGCAGCCGAGGCCTCCGCCTCCCTCCGACCAGCCTCCAGCAGCCCATAAATATTCCCTGGGTCAGAGCGGGCGGAAACGGACTTTCCAGCGCGCCTTCCCGACCTGGACCATCTCCTCCCCGCGCGAACTGTGCGAGGAGAAGCCTGGACGCGAGTCAGCGTGTTTCCGCCCGGGAAGCCTGAGGGCGCAGGCGCAGCACCGGATAGGGTAAACGCGACGGCACGCGAGCTCCAGCCCCGCGCTGCCCGAGTGCCGGGCCCTGGCCGCGGAGGCAAACAGACCCATGAGGGAAATCTGCAGGAGGGTTCTGCACTCGATCCAAGGGTCAGGGAAGGCTTCCTGGGGATATTTAAGCTAAGCTCTGAAAGATGAACTCATCCGGACAGAAGGAACAGAATATGCAAAGGCCAAGAGGGTGGCAGTTGGGGAAATTACAGGTATTTTGTGTTAATCAAGTATTGAGTTCAAGGTGACGTGTCACAGGATGGCTCTGGAGAAAGTGGCAAAGTGTGAAAGTGTTAGCTGCTCAGTAGTTTCCAACTCACTGCGACCCCATGAATGTAGCCTCTGTCCCTGGAAGTAATTCTCCAGGCAAGAATACTGGCGTGCTAGCCATTCCCTTCGGAGAAGGCAATGGCACCCCACTCCAGTACTCTTGCCTGGAAACTCCCATGGATGGAGGAGCCTGGTAGGCTGCAGCCCATGGGATCGCTGAGTCAGACACGACTGAGCGACTTCACTTTCACTTTTCACTTTCATGCATTGGAGAAGGAAATGGCAACCCACTCCAGTGTTCTTGCCTGGAGAATTCCAGGGATGACCGGGCCCAATGGGCTGCCGCCTGTGGGGTCGCACAGAGTCAGACATGACTGAAGCAACTTAGCAGCAGCAGCCATTCCCTTCTCCGGGGGATCTTCTCAACCCGGGGATGGAGCCCAGGTCTCTCACGTTGCAGGCAGATTCTTTACCATCTAAGCCATCCCCTGTGGGGCAGGCACTGTAGCCTTGTAAGCAGGACATGTGTTTTGACCAGATTATTTGCTTTTAGGAAAGAGCGCTCTGGCATGGTGTGGGAGGTGGAATAGAGGGGTGGCAGGACATGAGTGAGGAGACTGTAGACAGGGGTCATGGTGCCTGGGCCAAGGTGGCTACAGTGGGAATGGAGGAAAGGGGGTGGACTGGAAAACTTCTGAGGGTTATGGATAACACTCAGTGCTAGACCGGATGATGGGTGAGTGGCCTGCCCTTTCCCAAGCAGGAAGCAAGAGGAAGATGATGAGTTCCTCCCATGATGTGCCCCTGCTTTCCTATCCATCCAGCTTAGATCTAAGGCCTTATTCAGTGTGCCTCACCCCACCACTTCCAGGAAGCCTTCCCTGCTCCTTTATGGATTTCAGAACATCAGAACTTGTGTTTGGTTATTTGCTGTCTTGCATTGTTGTAGAATTAATTTGTGTGCAGCAGCCTTCAAGGGAGCCCAGCACGGTGGTTAAGATCACAGAATCCTAACAGGCCTGCTCTGTGACCTGGAAAACTTATTCATTTTCTCTAGCCTTGCTTTCTTCATCCATAAATGGGGATAACAATCCACCCTTGAAGGGTTCTATATGCCAGGCATGAGGGGTGTGCTCAGTGAGTGAGCTTTCTTCCCCTCAACTAAAGTTGGTCAGCCGTGAACCAACCAAAGGTCTCTGAGAGTGTCTCCTAAAACTTCTTTTCTGGAACTTTCAGAAGTCACAGAGTGGGTTAGCAGAATGATTTTAAGGCTGGGATTGGAAGGCACGAGGCTCTGCTTTGGACCTCCCAAAAGGCAGATCAGGGCCCTTTTGCCCGCCTTGGACTGCAGGGGTGGGCAAGAGAGCTCCTGGAGTCCCGACTGTTGCTCCTTCAGCCAGTTTCCAGTGGAGTTCCATAGCTCCCAGAAAGCCCTGAGCACTGCAGGATTAGCGGTACTCTTTCCCAGGCTGCCATGATCTCCACTTCCAGCCTATGAATCTGGTTTCCCCCTACAGCCATCCTCATGGGGAAGCAAAAGTACCCCCTCCTTCAGACTCTAGAGGCCAGACTGGGGCCTAGTCCCCCAGGAGGGCTTGGAATCTCATGGGATTAGGCCAGGGGTTCCTTGGGAGGCAGAGGCACCTGGAACACAAGCCCTGAGCTGCAGTTCCAAGAGGACTAACTGGCAAGGGCCTGGCTTGGAATGGCCGCAGCAGGTATCAGGGCATGGGACGTGGGCATCTTGGGAACAGCAGGATGAGACATATGTTAGCAGAGCCATGGGAGAGCCCAGCCAAAGGAACCATTACTGTGGTGTTATCACACCCTTCTCTTTGCTCCAATGAAAATTAAGCGAGCCACCCATGGTCATGCAGCAGGCTACTGGTGGGAACAAGATGGTAAAGGCTTCTTTGTTCAACACATGTAAATTTAGTTACTGAAATGGGGTAAGGCATGGGAAAGATTCTAGTCCAATGACACTGAGTAGATGCTTAATAAATGCTACTTAATTGAACACCAGACCTTATCTGGGGAAGCAATGGTGCACACCCACACTCTCTTTCCTCAAGAAGCTCAGAGCCTGAGAAGAGCAAGAGGTGAACACAGAAACATTCCTGGTTTATGCAGAAATAAAGGGCAGCCCAGGGACTGGCAGGAGTACCTAGAAGAAGATTGGCTTGAATCCCTGCAGTGGGGCAGTCTTGGGGCTCAGTGTTGAACTTCGGATATAAGGTGTGTTAAGGAAGGCTTCACCAAAGAGGTGGCATTTGCATTGGACTTTGACATCTGTGTGGGCTTCACTGATAGCTCAGTTGATAAAGAATCTGCTTTGCAATGCCAGGAGACCCTGGTTTGATCTCTGGTTGGGAAGATCCCCTGGAGAAGGGCTAGGCTATCTANAAGAGGTGGCATTTGCATTGGACTTTGACATCTGTGTGGGCTTCACTGATAGCTCAGTTGATAAAGAATCTGCTTTGCAATGCCAGGAGACCCTGGTTTGATCTCTGGTTGGGAAGATCCCCTGGAGAAGGGCTAGGCTATCTATTCCAGTATTCTTGGTCTTCCCTTGTGGCTCAGTGGGTAAAGAATCTACCTGCAAAGCGGGAGACCTGGGTTTGATCCCTGGGTTGGGAAGATCCCCTGGAGAAGGGAAAGGCTACCTGCTCCAGTATTCTGGCCTGGAGAATTCTAGACTGTACAGTCCAAGGGATCAAAAAGATTTGGACACAACTGAGTGACTTTCACTTGATGGCTATGCAGTTTTCTAAGCCAAGAAGGCAGAGAAGGATAATTTCTACAAAGGCAAAGTCATGGGGGTTGGGAAAATGTGGAGGGTTTAGGGGGCTGCTGTGTGCTTTGCTGTTTCAGAATTGAGGCTGGGGGCTCTGGAATGGTGTAGGGCCTTGACTGTTAAGCTGAGTGTGCATGGAACCCCAGGGCAATGGGGAGCCATGAAATATTTCTGAGCAAGAGAATGATGAGGTCAGAATCCACTAGAGAAGGAAATGTATTTGGTAAGCCACCTGGAGAGGCCCAGGGGAGAGGGAAGAGGGCCCAGTTGGAACACTTGCATAGGCTTCAATCCCTGGGGACTTGTTAAGGTCTGAGCCAGGCTCCTGGGAATGATGGCCTCTTCCTAGCTCGACAGTAGGTGGCGCTGCCTCCCTGTGCATCCAGCCCTGTGGGCCGCGCTACCTGCCCCTCACCTGGGCAGGGAGACCCCCAGTCCTGCTTGGGCCCTATCTCTATTGATGAAGTGCTGAGAAAGGTTGGGTTGGGGCGTATGTATGTGGGGCAGGGATGGTGGGCTTTACTCCCCCTCTTCCAAGAGCAAAGAGGGCCACTTGCTTTGCTTTACAGACTTGCAGAATGTGTAAGGTAACTAAGGTCCAGAGCAGCTTGCTCGAGTCGCTAAGTGGGTTAGTATCTCAGGAGTGCTACTGAGCGCCTGATGTGGGGAGATCTGCATCCCTTCCTCCTCCTGAGTCCCTCTTCCAGTCTGCCTCTGCCTGGCCATCCGCACTGCCTCTTTTCTGCTCAGTCCTCCTCCATCCGCCTGTCCTGGACCTTCATCCCCATCTCCTCGCAGGCCCCTGCAGGGTGGTCTCTTCCATGCCTGCCTGTGCCTCTCCCCAGCCCACCGTGCCCCCACTCAAGCCAAGGATTTTTCTCATATACAGATCTGACCTTCATCCTCCCTGCTGAAGCACTTCCCTGCCCCACCAACCCTGGGGGATGCTCCTGAGCCTAGAATTCAAGCCCTGGAACAAGGCCCACATCTCTCTCACAGATCTCATCTGCTCTGGGTCCGTCAAGCTGATCCTTCCCTGTCCTCTGTCAGACTCCTACTCAACCTCCATGACCTGGTGGGGCTTCTAGGGTGTGGGAGTTTAGGTACCCCTTCCTGGGCTCCCGAGGCTGCGACTATACTGTGCGACTGGGCAACCCTGGGCCTGGCTCCTCTGCTGGGTGCCCTGGAGAGCCTCTGGGCGGGGAGTGCCAGCTGGAGCTCAGGGGAGCCTCTCTGGGTGACTGGCTGACCGACGAGCACTCAGGGCAGAGTGCTAACTAGGTCAGTGCATGCTGCACGAGACGGGCACCGTGCTAGGCGCTTTTGCACACTCACAGCCTCTCTGATCCCAACCAAGCCTGGGCAGGTAAGAGGCTGCAGTTATTACCTTGGCTTTGCAGAACAGGAGACAGAAGCGCAGAAGGTGAGAGAGTGAGTGGAATGGAGCTCGGCTGGCTGCGGGCAGGGCAAGGTCTCAGCTGAAGGGTAGCAGGAGCCACAAGTACCCAAGGGTCTGAGTAAGGCCCGTGTGGGGCCGTCAGGGGTACCTGGGGCAGATGGCCCTCAAAAGTGAGCTCCCTCCCTGTCTTGGGGCTTGGGAGGCCCTCTGTTGTTCTGAGTCAGGCAAGGCCCTGGGGCCTGAGTACCAGATGGTCGCATGGCGGTTGTGAGACAGCGAGCAGCGGCCGAGGCCTGGGAAGAGGCTGACCCGGTGATTTGGGGAGGGGCAGGCCCTGCTGGGCAGGTGGGTGGCTCATGGTCTGAGATCAGACCAGGCCCAAACACCAAGACTTTCCAAGGAGCCCTGTGGTGAGTGGGCCAGATGCCGGGAAAAGCCAGAGGTCAGGCTGCCCACAGGAACCCGGCCGGTTGGAGCAGGACGTGGTAATGAGCAGCAAGTGTTTGCTGCAGAGAATCCCAGGGCTGGGGACGGGTGGAAAGAGGGCCCCACAGAGTGTTTTGCGCTTCTGGGTCACAGTACAATGATGGGTGTGTCCTCCGCTTGCTGTGTGACCTTGGCCTGGTCTAGGTGCCAGTGAGGAAAATTCTAGCCTGTAGTCCACCTTGGGACCCCTGTGTCTGGTGCCCAGTTTTGAAGCCATGCACAAGTCAGAGATAGAAGGGCCCTTGGTGTCAAAACCTGGGCCCTGTGTTGTCTGAAGGAGAAACTGAGGCACAGAGCAGGACTGCGCCTGCCCAGTCCCACAACAAGCCAGGCCCAGGGACCAGGTCTCCTGACTCCCAGGCTGACTTGGTGATGACTCTAGCACGTTCCCTCCTGTTCTTCTAAGACTTGTGCTCAGATTCTTTGGGGGGAGCATTCCAGGGTCACCTAGTCACTTAGCCGGACTTACCCTTGCCGTCTAGGAGGTAGTGTCCAGAGTGTTTTGCTGGCCTAAATCCACTCTGAGCAGTGCTGGAGAACTGCCTTGGGTCTACGCCTGCCCACACTAGCTGCAACCAGGCTGCTTGGGGATGTGTGGGGGCAGGGTGTTGTGTGGAGTTGCTGGTGAGGAGGGGAGTGTCTGCCTAGCGGTGATGCCCAGCTAAGCCTGACGCATGCCCACCCAGTGGCATCACTCGGCTTGGTGAGGTCATCCTCTCTTGGGGAGGCCTGCTCCAGGGGCCTCCCATGGGGTCCTAGTCAGGTCTTCTCCCAGTCAGCCGAGGGGCCCAGCCACTCCTAGCAGGCAGCTCTTCCTGTGGATCATCAGCCTCAGGATAGAGCACCTCTTCCAGCCATCTGATTCTAGATGACAGGGTTTCTGGTGGAGAATCCCTGCTGGTTTCCTGGTGGGAAAAGTCAGATCAGCCCCTGGGATGGTGCCACCAGCTCGCCTTGAGGGACTCACGGGGAAAAGCGTCTCCCTTCCCCAAGCGGGGCCATCAGGCGAGTCTCAGCGTGCCCCAGAGCCTCTGCCCCTGGCCCCTGGCTTCCTCAGGCCCTGTTCCATCCCTGAAGCATCCTCTCCCTTCCTGGGGAAGGGAGCTCGCCCTGACGGTCAGGGGGAGAGGGGACACACCTCTTCTGAGCTCCCGCTGGTGCTTGGTGTGCCTGCCTTCTCAGTCACTCTGAGTGGTGTGGGTCTCACTACTCCGATGGCCAGCTGAGACCCCAGACCTCCAAGTCACTCAGCGGGGGAACCAGGACTTGAATGTGAGTCTTTCTAAATCTTGTATAGATTCAGAAGCTGTCCCAGGACTTCCCTGGTGGTCCAGTGGCTGAGACTCTACTCTCCCAGTGCTGGGCCCCAAGTTCCATACCTGGTTGGGAAATTGGATCCTGTATGCTGCAGCTGGGGAGTCCAGTAGCACGTCACAACTAATGGATCCCGCATGCTGCAGCTGGAACCTAGCACAGCCAAATAAATACCTATTTTTAAAAAAAGCTGTCCCCATTCATGTATAGGGAAAGACCATGACCGAGTGAGTGAGTGAGTGAAGTTNATGTGAGTCTTTCTAAATCTTGTATAGATTCAGAAGCTGTCCCAGGACTTCCCTGGTGGTCCAGTGGCTGAGACTCTACTCTCCCAGTGCTGGGCCCCAAGTTCCATACCTGGTTGGGAAATTGGATCCTGTATGCTGCAGCTGGGGAGTCCAGTAGCACGTCACAACTAATGGATCCCGCATGCTGCAGCTGGAACCTAGCACAGCCAAATAAATACCTATTTTTAAAAAAAGCTGTCCCCATTCATGTATAGGGAAAGACCATGACTGAGTGAGTGAGTGAGTGAAGTTGCTCAGTCGTGTCCGACTCTTTGCGACCCCATGAACTGTAGCCCACCAGGCTCCTCTGTCCATGGGATTCTCCAGGCAAGAGTACTGGAGTGAGTTGCCATTTCCTTCTCCAGGGGATCTTCCCGAACCAGGGATCGAACCCAGGTCTCCCGCATTTCGGGCAGACACTTTAACCTTATTGCTCCTTCTTAAAATGATTGTGACTGGTGAGAATAACCATTCCCTGGTGGCTCAGAAGGTAAAGAATCTGCCTGCAGTGCAGGAGACCCAGGTTCGATCCCTGGGTTGGGAATATGGCCTGGTGAAAGAAATGGTTACCCACTCCAGAATTCTTGCCTGGAGGATTCCATGGACAGGGGGGCCTGGTGGGCTATAGTCCATGGGGTTGCAGAGATTCTGATATGACTTTTGTGACCCCATGGACCACGTAGTATGGGCCTAAGAAGTGTTTGTTGTGGGAAGGAGTGAGTGAATGAACTAAGTCTCAAGGACAGGCGGCTGGATGAGGGGACCTGCCCTTATCGGTGTTCAGTCCCAGCCCAGGGAAGGAGCTGCCCCTTGGGGCCCTGAGCGCAGAGCTGCATTTGTCCCTGGCAACTGGCTGGAGTGTCATTTCCTCTCCATTTCCCCCTCATTGAGGGGTAAGCAATGCCAGTCTGAGGAGGGGGAGAGAACCAGGGTTGGGTGGGCACTGAATTAGCAGTGGGGTGTCTCCTCTGGGCTCCTGTGTCTCGTCCTCCCACGTGGCTCTCCTGTCTCTGTGCTCCCTGCTCTGCTGGAAACACGCCCCTGGGGCCCCTCTTCTCCCACAGTCTCCACCTGCTCCAGGAAGCCCTTCGTACCCCAACCTGGACTGGGCTTCACTCCCAGCTCTCCAGCCTCGTGAACCGTTGTCACAATTCCATGTCGTCATTGACTAGTAATGTGGTTGTTTGCCCATCAAACCAGGAGTTCCCTGAGGGCAGGGCTTGTCTGATTCCTCTCTGAGTCTGCAGCTCCCATGACACAGCCAGGAAGGAAGGTTGTTGGATGGGTGAATAAATGAATGAGTGAACAAATAAATGTATGAAAGAATCAGAAAGGTCAAATATCCCCAGTTGGCAAATTTGGGGCCTCAGTTCTACCAAGAGGCACCTGAAGATGTTGGGTAGAGCCCTGTTCCACTCTGGCTTTAAGTCTCCCATCTGTCCACTGGGGTGATGGGATCCTCCAGCAGCCCCTCAGAAACTGGGAGTGAGGCACATGCCCAGCATGACGCTGCCCCCCAGCCCCTGCCCTGTTTTTGTCCCTTCACCCCTGAGCCCCATGAGGCCAGGGTGTGAGAAGGGCCTACCAAGTTGCTTTAACCCCACGCTGCTTCACATCATCTCATCTCAGAATTGCTCCATCTCAGCTCTGATCTTTCTGCCCTGAGCAAGCCTGCTTGGCCAGCGGACCCACTGACATCAGCCAAGGCTTTGCTGGGGGCAGGTCTTGGAATCCACTCCCAGGGTTGGATGGTTCTGTAGTGCTCTGCAGGTCACCAAGCCTGCGTCCTTCCTCACAGCCTGGGGGCCAGCCTCTCAGTGAGGAACCTGGGACCTGCAGAGGGAGGAGTCAGGTGGCCCCTTAGCACTGAATGATCGGAGACCCAGCTGCGAATCTGAAATCAAGTCCAAACTGGTTAACTTGAACCTCTAGTTCTGCCTGAAGGTATGAATTTGGGCAAGAGGATGACTTCCTCTGGGCCTCGTTTCTTTATCTATTTCAAGAAGATAACTGTTGCCCAGTATTCCTGAAGGTGCTTGTAAAGGTGGAGAGGCTGTTTGTGGGGAAAAAACTCTAGACCAGGAGCCAGGCCTGGCTCTGTCTCTCTCTGGACCTCAGCAACGTGTCTATACAGACAGGACCCTGACTGTCCTGTTCCTCCCTGTTCTCCTCTCTCTCTCTCAGCCTCACACAGAAGCTGGTGAGTACACCAGCTGTGTCCTGGTCGCTTTCAGGCCTGGGCTGGGTGGTAGGCATCACAGCCTGAGAGATCTTAAAGTTCTCCAAGGGGAAACACATATATCCATTAGTCCATCCATCCACCCAGCAAATATTTACCCAGCAGGGTCGCTGTCCCAAGCCTAGGCTATACTACGATGGCAGAGTAGACCCCCACTGGGTCCCTGCCCTCAAAGACCCACAGTCCCTCTCCCAGCTGTCCCCATATCTCTGTCACTAGCCTGGACTTTATTCTCAGGTATGGATTCTTATCCTCTCACCTGATGTGAAGAGCCGACTCCTTGGAAAAGACCCTGATGCTGGGAAAGATCGAAAGTAAAAGAAAAAGAGG
>SJYV01054760.1:164088-268532 GCA_006410875.1 Neotragus pygmaeus | reverse complement strand
CTCTAGTCTTTCCCATTCTGTTGTTTTCCTCTATTTCTTTGCATTGATCACTGAAGAAGCCTTTCTTATAGTTTACCATAATTATATCCTTTTAGGTCTTATACCCACAAACAGTCATTTTCTGGGTCAGAGCTTCAACATAAATTTGTGGCAATATGATTAATTGAGTCACCATGAGAGCTAACACCTTCCTCTAAGTCATAACTAATCTGCCAAATGTTGGGACTGTAGGAAGATCTTGTGTCTTCTTCTTTTAAAGGGCAAACATGTTCAAACACTCTTTGTCAATAATTTTTTAATTAAAAATTGTAAGTTCAAATCCATGACCTCTATCTCTAACAAGTGCTTGGAAGAATATCCAATAGTGATTGAAATATATCAATGGGGCCATTGAGGTGAGAGAAAATTTAACATTATCAGAGATATTGAAATTTATCCAGTGTGGTTATGACAGTGAGAGAGGGCATAAAATGAGATTGTAGCTGGAAGAAGAACCAATATTTTAGTATTTTATTTAAACTACAGATCTGATATTTTAAAAGTTTATATTGCAAACTATTTTAATATATAATATCTAGTTTCTTCATTTTTAAATCACACACACAAAGAGTAATCAGATATGTTGATTGAGATGAACTATTACCATAGTGAATTAATATAGTTGCTGAAACAAAGCAAACTGAGCTAACAGATATTGTATATTTCATTGCATTTCAACCTCTTATCCAACCTTCAAAACTGACCATGGGAACTCACAATAGTTTGACTTATGTGGGCATCTATGAGTCCACAGAGACAACAAATATATGTGAATAATTGTTTTTCATTAGATTATATATGTATTGTTATTCAGTCACTAAGTTGTGTCTGACTCTGTGCTACCCCATGGACTGCAGCATGTCAGGCTTCCCTGTCCTTCACTATCTTCCAGAGTTTGCTCAGATTCATGCTCATTGAGTTAGTGATACTATCTAACCATCTCATCCTCTGCCACCTTCATGGATCACAGCCTTATCATGGTGAAGCAAAGCTATGAGGCATGCTGTGTAGGGCCACCCAAGATGGATGGGTCACAGTGGAGAGTTCTGAGAAAACGTGGCCCACTGGAGGAGGAAATGGCAAACCACACAAGTATTCTTGCAGTGACAACACCAAGAACAACATGGTATATATATATATACACACATACATATATATATAATTTAAACAATAAGAGATTTATCATTATACATAATATATGCATATATATAGTACATGTATATAACTTATACTAATAAGTGATATAACTACTATTCAACACTAGTAGTAAACCATATGAATGAACTATTTCTTTGAAAAAAGGCTTCAAAATATTTTTATAATTTCTGCAAATATGACACATTATTTCTTTTTTTGTATTAGTTTTTCTTTTCTTTATTTATTTCTTTTTCTTTTTCTTTTTTTTTAACTTAAACATTATTTCTTTATGCCAACAATTGTAGCACTTTCCCCTCAAAGGGACCAAAAACTGAAAAATTATTTTAAAATATAGTCAAAAAAATATCTAGCAACACAGAAATATATTTCTTCCCTCCCAATGTTCCTGTTTGCCTACAGAAGTAGCCTCAGTCAGTAGCTTAGGTCTATTTTTCTACTTTATGGATTCACACACATATATAGACACAAATAGAAACAGATAAGGGATAATTAAGGATAATGTGTATTTGTCCATAAATATAGAATTACTTTTAATAAAATTACATATACATCATCTAGTGAGCTGTACATTTTTGTTTGTATAGAGCTATATGAACTTTTACATGCATACTTTTATGAGTTTTCATATTATTTAGTACATATATATCTATCTTATGATTTGTTAGTCATTATCTTAAGTAAGTAAATAAGTGAAGTCGTTCAGTCGTGTCCGACTCTTTGTGACCCCATGGACTGTAGCCTACCAGGCTTCTCCATCCATGGGATTCTCCAGGCAAGAGTACTGGAGTGGGTTACCATTTCCTTCTCCAGGGGATCTTCCTGACTCAAGGATTGAACCTGGGTCTCCCGCATTGGAGGCAGACACTTTAACCTCTGAGCCACCAGGGAAGATATTCATCATTATCTTACTGATCGATATTTAGTTTCCTATTTTTTACTACTACAATGGTGTAATATCATTCTTATAAATATGTATTTGTAATTATTTTTGTATGGTTGACATAAATATACAATTTTCAATTTTGACAGATTACTGTCAACTTGTCAACCTTAAAAGGTACCGGAGACAAAAACTCTACCAATTTATACTTCCATCAACTGTGTATGAGGATACCAGTAGCAGGCTGTTTCACTACTGTAATCTATTATATTCTCATTTCCTGTTCTATAATCTATTTAATGAAAATTGAAATCTTATGATCATATCTATTTTCATTACTGATTACTCACAACAACTATATTTTATAATCTTTTGGCTATTCACCTTTTTTATTGAGGATATCTGATTTTGTTCTTCACTTACCTTCTCTTGTTTTATGAGTCAGAGACTCTTCATACAAAAATATTAAACATTTTATTGTAATATATGTATTTCCAACCATTTCTTATCTTTTAACTATGCTTATAATGATTTCACATTATAAATAATGTGAAAATTTCACATTATTTCAAAATATATAAACTTAGGTGATCCTATTTATCTTTTTCTTTGTACCTTTTAAATGTTGTCTCATTTAGGAAGAATATAATGTAATAAACTTCTTTTGTCCTTTGGACAATTACCCATTTTTGTGCATCTGATATTAGCATCCTTATTTTCCTGAAGGAAGTCACCTTGACGCTCAATCAATCAGGTGAGACCAACTCCACTTAGACTCCAAGGATTCTTATATGTAGCTGACTCAGACAGTGAGTGAACTGTATTCCAAGATCAGAGATGAAGTACCTGACCAAGGCTATGAAACAGCAAGGAAAGGTCAACCCTGGGACTTATGCTGTTAAATCATATAAAGAGAAGATATTATTCATTCACTGGAGCCCTTGTGAATATAAGCCTAGGATTTTTCATGACTATCTTGTCAACCTTCAGTGGACTTTGCCTGAAGATAAATACAACACTGAGGAAAGCAATGTAGTAGGATGAAGAGAAACCCATTTCTGATGATACTGCTTAGATACCAGTGCTAACAGTGCCAAAAACTCAGACTACCCGTGGGACTCTTCAGTTAGTTATACAAGGGAATGAATTAAGTTGTTACATTTTTTAAATGTCAGTTTAAGTACAACTTTTTAATCTGTCTTGGATTAAAAAGGAGAACTCTCTAACATATTTTCCACCATAATATAACTTCTAAAAAATATCCTATAATTTCTTCCATGGTTTCATATGCTTAATAATTTTCTCCCAATTTTTATAATACAAAGTTATTATAAAAATATTAAGCAATACACAGAAGCATGTGAGAAAGTAAAAATATCCTCAATTTCATGAAAGAAACACCATTACTATTTTTGTAATGCTCTTTTTTAAGAATTTCAAAAGTATGCATTTTATTTTTTATAGTTCATTTTTGTTTTATTGGAGTATAGTTGATTTTTAATGTGTTATTTTCATGTGTACACAAGTGATTCAGTTATACATAGATTCATTCTTTTTCAGATTCTTTCTCCATATAGGTATGGTAGAATGTTGATTAGAGTGCCCTGTGCTATACATAAGGACCTTGTTATCTATTTTATACATAGCAATATGTGTATGCTAATCCCAAACTACTAATTTATCTCCTCACTATATTTCTCCTTTTATAACTATAGTTTGTTTGTTTTTGAAATCTATGAGTCGGTTTCTTTTTTATAAATATGTTCATACATATTATTTTAAAATTAGATTCCACATATAAGTGATATCATATTATATTTGTCTTCTTGTCTGGCTTATTTTGCTTACTTATGCTCATCTCTAGACCCATTTGTTGCTGCAAATGGCATTATTTATATGTATTTATGGTTCATTTGGGGCCTTCTTGGTAACCCATGGTAAACAATCTTTATACCAAGGCAGAAAATGTGAGCTTAATTACTGTGTCAGAGAGCCCATAGAGAGGGAAATGACAACCCACTTCAGTATTCTTGCCTGGGAAATCCCATGGAGAGAGGAGCCTTTTGGGCTACAGTTCTTGGGTCACAAAGATTCAGACATGACTTAGCAACTGCAACAAGGACAAATTATAGATTTTGAGTTAAAAACTTACATTAATATCATTTACTAATTTTCTTTTAGTTGAGTTGTAGTCCTCTAAAGAGCCCTAGAGCTTTGTAACTATGTATTTTGAAATATCATTCGCTTTTATATAATATGCTTATAAATATTCTTGTTCAACCTATTCCATTTGGTATAATTCAAACATGATTCAATTTATATTATTTAGTTTCTCACATTTTCACATATGCTTCACAAGTTTTGGAGAGCCTAGAGGTGTCTTCACCCTTGTTCAGATTTGCATGGGATAAGTAAAGGCTTCACCTCCCTGGTATATTTCATTTGACTTTTCCACAAACCTTCTATGTGCCTCTGTGTGCAAGTCTTAAAAGATGCTTACTTATTGAAAGAAAAGTTATGACCAACCTAGATAGCATATTGAAAGGCAGAGATATTACCTTGCCAACAAAGGTCCATCTAGTCAAGGCTATGGTTTTTCTAGTGGTCATGTATGGATGTAAGAGTAGGACTATAAAGAAAGCTGAATGCCAAAGAATTGATACTTTTGAACTCTGGTGTTGAAGAAGACTCTTGAGAGTCCCTTGGACTGCAAGGAGATCCAGCCAGTCCATCCTAAAGGAGATCAGTCCTGGGTGTTCCTTGGAAGGACTGATGTTGAAGCTGAAACTCCAATACTTTGGCCATCTGATGGGAAGTACTGACTCATTTGAAATGACCCTGATGCTGGGAAAGAATGAGGGCAGAAGGCGAAGGGGCAACAGAGGATGAGATGGTTGGATGGCATCACTGATCAATGGACATGAGTTTGGGTAAACTCTAGGAGTCTGTGTTGGACAGGGAGGCCTGGTGTGCTTCATGTCATGGGGTCACAAGAGTGGCCACATGACTGAGTGACTGAACTGGACTGCATTGTATATCTGTGTTTAACTTTTTCAGGGAAAGCCAAGTTATTTTCCATACCATGTTTACCGTTTTATGTACCCTCCAGTAGAGATTTAAAAATGCTCCACAGTCTTGCCAATCATTTGTTTGGCTTGGGTTTTAAAGTTTAAACACTCTAAAAAATTTGGAGCATTATCAGATTATGATTTCAATTTGAACATTTTTATAAATAATTTTGAATAACATTTCAAATACTTATGCAACATATAGTTCTTCCTTAGTGAATAAAAATATTTCTATTTAAATATTTTACACATCTTCTAATGAGTTACTGGTTTTCCTATTATTGGATTTTTAGATATTCAGAAAATGAGTTTTTCTTGTCAGATATATAATTTATTCCAGTTGTGGCCTATCTTTGCATTATGTTAATGGAGACTTTCAAATACCAGCAGTTCTTATTTTGATAAAACACAATTTATCAATTATTTTATTTATTTATTATGTTTCTAAGAAATCTTGGTCTAATGCTAAGCCAGAAATATTTTTTGGTTTCTTGTAAAAATTTGGTGTTTATATTTAGGTTCATGATCCATATTATATAAATTGTATAGGTGATTCAAAGCATGGACTATTATACCTCTTATGAATTTTTATATTTAATTTACTGAAGTGAGACATGTTGGTCTGTTTTTTTCTTTGTGGGAAAGATAAATACAAATTATTGATTGAAGGATATATACAATTTATTCTTACAACATGTTTCTTCTTGAATGAGGATGTGTAGTTTTTGTCTTTTAATTTGTTATATTACATCTAAATATGCAAAATATGGTTAGGTCTTGCTTTTAATCCCCTTTGACAATCACTGTCTATTAAATAGTTTATATCATTTAGCAAGATCATTACCATGATTGGATCTAAATCCATCATTTGCTGTTTGTTTTCTATTTGTCCTGTTTGTTCCTACTCCATTTACTTCCACTGTAATGCATCATTCTGGATTAATTTGGTGTATTTTATTTTACTTTGTCTCCTTTGTTGAACTATTCTTTTTTGTTTGGGTGTTTTTGTTTATCTTGTGCATTTTAACTTATGATAATCTGCTTTGAAGTTCCATCATGCCACTTCACACAAAATATAAAAACCTGACAACAGTGTTCTGTCATTTTCCCTTTATTGGCCAATGTCATTATTGTCATATATATGTTACAAAATCCGCAACACAACATTATTTTTATTTCCATGACTATATCTTCAAGCCCATTGATCTTTTATTCTGAAATGTCTGATCTGCCATTAATCCTATCCAGTGCACTGTGTTTCAGATATCCTGATAGGTTTCATCTCTAGAAGTAAATTTGCATCTTTGATTTTTCTGTGTTTTATAAAATGCTCTCTTTTTCTGCAGCTCCTTATACATAGTACAGTCATAGTAAGTGTTTTAGTAGTACTGTTACTTATTATTGTTACAATCAATTTTGGGGGGATCAATTTTGGTTGATTTTTTTCCCCATTGTGGGTCATATTTTCCTGCTTGTTTGCATGCTTAGTAATTTTTAACTGAATACCTTCTAGTGTCTGTATGCATCCTCAACCATGGACAGAAGAGCCTGGTGGACTACAGTGTGTAGGGTCATAAAGACTTGGACATGGATGAGTGACTAAGCACACACACACTCATTCCTATAAATAGTGCTGAAATATGTTTGTTACAGTTAAGTTACCTGAAAATAGTATGATATTTTCCTATCTTTATTTTTAAGTTTTGTTATGCAGGACCGCAACAATTTTAGTTTGGGTCTAAATTTCCCCCAATTTAGGGACAAATTCCTTTTGAGGAATCTACCCAATGATCTGTGAATTATGGGTTTTCCCACTCTGTAGGAATAGGAACCACACTTGGCATCATGTGAGCACGGAGGGTTGTTTCTCTGTTTATTTTAGATGGTTATTCTCTTGGCCTCAGGTAGTTTCTTCACCATGAACACTGATCAGTACTCAGCTCAAGGGGGACCATCTGCACATCTCTAGATTGCTTGCTCCATGCAGCTTTCTCCTCTCAAGTCTCTGCCTTTCTTTAATCTAGCCTCTTGTTCTTTTCAAACTTTCGACACCCACTTCTCAACTCACTGGGGAATCGTCCTTTGCCTAGGTTTCACCCTACTGTGACACAGTCTGGAAATTCTCTCCAGACAGTACAGTGTAGCAATTATAGAGTTCAATTTGTGAACCATCTTACAGGAAATACTGCCTCTAGTTGCTTAATCTCCAATGCTTTGGAGTGTTATTTATATATTGCATAGATTTTTAGTTGAACTGGGAGTGCAAATTTGGGTGCTATTACTTTATCCTGGTCATAAGCAGAAGAGGAATTTAATACAGATGTTTCTCAAGATGGAAGGAAAAATCCCAAGAATCACTATTGTTAATAGATTGTACTCTACTGTTAAACAGGCCTGTAGTGTACAATTCTTGCAGCTGCTCATTTGTGGCTAAGTCATGTCTGATTCTTTGTGACCCCCATGGACTGTAGCCTACCTGGGTAGTTTATTATAAAGAACTCTAAAGGTTGCATTCAACTTAATACAGCTCTCCTATAGTTTATGTACAGTTTTCTTATATATAAAGACTAAAGGAAATTTCCCCAAGTATTTTACTGAGAAGGAGACAAATGAGACTAATTAAGGAAGATAAAACGTCATAATTGTTTTAAAGGTAAGCCATTAAAGGAAAGAATACAATTTGGAAGCTTTCTAAAAATATGCTTATTTCCAACCTTGGAATTTTTGGTCTAATTTTAATGTGTATTCTACTTCATTTCNGACTCTGTGCTCCTTATGCCATGGATTCAATTCCTGGTTGAGGAACTAGATCCCACATGCCACAATTAAGAGTTCATGTGCTGCACTAAAGATGGAAGATCCCATGGGGAACAACTAAGACCAGGCACAGCCAAATAAATAAATATGTTAAAAAAAAAAAAGAAGAAGAAGTAGAATCACAAATTTGTAGGGGGAAAATAATGAATTGTTTTATAAGTGTTTAGTATATTTGGCAATTATTACATGTATCAGAAATTTATTTATAGAGAAGACTGAATCTCTGCCACACACCATGCACAAAAACAAGCTCCAAATACATTAAAGGTAAGTCTTTCCCATTCAAACAGAAGAAAAATGTAAATAGTTTTGTGACCTCAGGCTATAGAGTGATTTCTTAGGTGAGTCCTCAAAAGCACAAATTTGAGGTGGAGGTTTTTTTGTTTTTGTTTTTTTCACTCTATGACAAATTTAAGATGTGTTTTTAATGAAGAGCATCATTAATGGCTGGAAGACTGGAAGAAGGTATTTGCAATATCACAGAAGGAGAAAAGAAATTGATAAGAAAGTGTGGGATGTAGGGCCCCAACTTCTGGTATTTAGGTGAATAAAAGTGAAAGCAACAATAAGATGGCATTTTTAAATTTTAAAATATTTACTTATTTATTTGGCTGCACTGGGTTTTAATTGCAGCATGCAGGATCTTTAGTTGCCACATGTGGGATCTAGTTCCCCGACCAGGGCTTGAACCTGAGACCGCTGCACTGGGAATGTGGAGTCTTAGCCATTGGACTACCAGGGGGGTCCTGAGATGGTATTTTATACCCTTCAGATGGGCAAAAATTCTACCTGGGAAGGGTATTCTATATGAGGACATGATGAATCCTCTATCAGGAGTGACAGTATGAATTCTTACAGTTCCTCAACATGGAAGAATTAGAATAACTAAGCTTTAATGCCTATGATCCAGCAAACTAACCCTTGTATACATAATCTGGAGAAATCCTCACAAAGGTCCATAAAGAAACACATAGGAAGATAATCAGTCCAGCTTTGCTTATGGTAGCCATGGTTGGAAGAAACCTGGATGTCCATCACTAGGGGATTAGATAAATTTGGTATGAGAGACTGTGAAACACCAGGGAGCATTCAGGAGTATGACGCAGGTTTACATATGGTAACAAGGACGGATTCCAAACTATAACACCGAGCCAACCAGAAAACGAGGACTAAAACACAATGCCATTTATGCAAAATTTCAAGTACAGTTGCCCAAAGCAAAATCCGATGATGCCCACATATCTAAATAAATATAGTAACAGTAGAATGGGAAGTCATACAATTAGTACACAAAATGCCTATGAGTCAGGGGAAGGAGAGGAGGGTAGAGATGATACTTAAAGGGAAGAATAACAAAATAATCATGTCTGACTCTTTTTGACCCCATGGACTGTAGCCCACCAGGCTCCTATGTCCAAGGAATTCTCCAAGCAAGAACACTGGAGTGGGTAGCTGCCAGGGTCCAGCCCTGGTGGATCCAGGGTAATTCGAAGGGTAGACAGAGTAGGCGTCCTAGGAAAAAACTTATTTAATTACAGATATATAGAGAGATTAGAAATGGATAGNGCCTCAGTGAGAAACTTAGGGATTTGAGTTCCTTCTCAGTTGTGGGTTTCCAGGTGACTCAGTGTTAAAGAATCTGCCTGCTAATGCAGGAGATTCAGGAGATGTAGGTTAAGTCTCTGGGTTGGGAAGATAACCCTGAAGTAGGAAATGGCAATCCATTCCAGCATTCTTTGCTAGGAAAGAATGGACAGAAAAGTGGGCTGTAGTCCATGAGGCCACAGAAAGAGTTGGACACAACTGAGCATGCACTGGAGAATGCATGCCAGGTGTGGAGTGTATGGTGACATCGTGATTCAGCCTCTCCAACTTACTTCAGTGTGAGTTTTTTCTTGTTCAATCAATGTGTAGGAGTTACTCGGCAGGTTTCTTCCCAGAATAAGTTGTTCCACATGTAGTTATAGATTTGGTTACATCCATGGGAAGAGGCGAGTTTTAGGATCCTCCTAAAGTGTCATCTTGAACCTGAACTTCTCATTGAATTTTCATTGCAATTAAATGTTCCATTCCATATTCAGATACCTGAAACATACATTTTATGTTTACAATGTATTGACCATTCTGCTAAATAGTAGGATGTTAAAGATGAAATCAGCATAGGATTTATCCTCGGGAATTTCAAAGTCTCTACTTTGAAACTACATAAAGGACGGGAAAAAAAAAAAAAACTGGAATGAAGTAAGACCCAGGAACCTGAAAAGTAGGTGCTGTAAAATGTAAAAATGTTAGTTCCCAAAAGAAAGAATGAGTCTTACCCAGCTACTGCCAGTAGGTAGTAGTAAATAGTCAATAGGAGCACAGGTTAGAGAGTTCAAATCCCAGTTCCCTCTGTCACTAGCTTTACTAACCTTGGTTACGTTACTTACCATTTCTAAAGATTTAAAAGCACTTCAAACACATTGCTTTGCTCTGCATCTATTATTTTATCTCTATAATTTCTCTTTAATTACCTATTATGTCACTGACCTTGAAATGAAATTACATTTCTTTTGTATAAATAAGTTATTATGGCATAGAAGCTCACTAGCAACCTGTGAAAAATTCACTTTTGGGTCAAATGAGACTAGTGAACACACAGTCTTATCCATGTGTCCTGGACAAGTCTCCAGGTCCTTACTTTCTACTTGTCCTAGTAGCTGGCCTTGATGGTGAGTACCTTCAGCATATTGCTGCTTTACTAGCATATAAGCATATTGATACTTATTTTCCTGTTGGTGGTGATCTCTTCTGATGCCCTCATTCTGACTTAGGGAGGGTATATTCTTTTACATAATTATACATAGTATAGCTCGAGTTCAAGCTGTGACTTTCAGAAAGCTTTCCTTATGCTTTGAGATTGAGAAAAATTCAGATGTAGAGTGATATAAAACATCTGTTATAATTACTTACTTTTAGGGTCCATAGGTCCAAACATGATGTCAGAGTTCTTAGCTTCTTATTATATGGTCCACTTCAGTCCCCACCATTAGCCTTCTCCAGGTATCTTCACAATTTCTATTTCAGATATAATAATGACCAGACCCTAAAATATGCATGCAAAATATTACTGTCTCATTTCAAAACTCAGTTTATTCTCTGATCCTTCACAGTTAATATTGGGATTTTTTCCTTAATGAATGTACAACTTCTTTCCCAGAGAATACCCCTCCTGCCAATATGTTCCATAGAATTAATTTCCAGTAGTATTGAAGTACATCTTTGAAAACCTGAGTTATCTAGTACTAAATTGTATAATAATATATATTAGACATAAATAATCCAGCTCAGGAAGTTTTAAACTGACACCAGATATTGTTTTACATTCTTTCAACACTCCCATTAATAGAAGGTTAAAAAAGCACAGTGTTTACCTGTATATTTGCATTGGCCTGAGGGATGCAAAATGTTTGGACAAGGCACACATATACACACACTTTTATAAAACAATCACTTTGGGGACATAAAATATTTACAGGGAAATTCCTTAAATTTGCTATAGCATTTTTATGACAAATGTATTCACACGTCAAATTATCAGAGAGAACTAGTAAAAGATTACTCTGAAGAATATGACCCTCATATAATTCCCTACTTTTGGTTCATTCTAGGGAGAATAAAAGGTACTAAACTATACAGGTAAAAGTCTAAGGTACAATAAAGAGATGTTCCCTATACAGAGGGGTTCTTCATACAGACAGTAAATTTCACTAATTATATTAAAAGTGGGGATAATTAACAACCTCTAAGTAGAACTTCTATTCTCTATGAGTAGAATTTAAAAATCAGTTCACATCAGCACAGTACAATGTCACAGACCAATTGATTTATGTTCTCAATGTTGCCCTTTGCTCTGAATATTGCTGGGTTTCCTGAGCTCCAGTTCCTTTTCTAATCCCTTTTATAAACAATTGCTTATCACCTAATAAAAGACATACTATTAGGTATAGCTCAGCTGTACTTCCATCTCCACTAGCTTTGTATATAGGCATTTTTCCTGAGGCCCATTTGACTTCACACTCTAAAATGCCTGGCTCTAGGTTTGTGACCACACCATTGTGGTTATCCCAGTCATTAAGACCTTTTTTAAATATAGTTCTCTGTATATTCTTGCCACCTCTTCTTAATCTCTTATGCTTCTGTGAGGTCCTTACCATTTCTGTCCTTTATTGTGTCCATCCTTGCATGAAATGTTCCCTTGATAACCTCGATTTTCTTGAAGTGATCTCTAGTCTTTCCTATTCTGTTATTTTTTCTCCATTTCTTTTCATCATTCATTGAAGAAGGCCTTCTTACCTCTCCTTGCTTTCTCTGAAACTCTGCATTAAGTTGGGTATATCTTTCCCTTTCTCTTTTAGTTTGCTCCTCTTCTTTCTTCAACTATCTGTAAATCTTACTCAGACAACCAGTTTGCCTCCTTGCATTGTTTTTCCCTTGGGGATAGTTTTGGTCACTGCGTCCTATACAATGTTACAAACCTATATCTATAGTTCCTCAGGCACTCTATCAGATCTAATCCCTTGAATCTATTTGTAACTTCCACCATATAATCGTACAAGATTTGATTTAGGTCATACCTGAGTGGCCTAGTGGTTTGCCCTACTTTCTTCAATTTAAGCCCGAATTATGCAATAAGGAATTCATGATCTGAGTGACAGTCAGCTCCAGGTCTTATTTTTGGTTACCATATAGACCTTCTCCATCTTTGGCTGCAAAGAACATAATCAATCTGATTTGGGTATTAACAATTTGGTAATGTCCATGTGTAAGGTCATCTCCTGTGTTGTTGGAAAAGGGTGTTTTTTATGACCAGTGTATTATCTTGGCAAAGCTCTGTTAGGCTTTGGCCTCCTTCATTTTGTACTCCAGGACTAAATTTTCCTGTTATCCAGGTATTTTTTGACTTCCCAATTTTGCCTTCCAATCCCCTACGATAAAAAGGACACCTTTTTTTTTTTTGGTGCTAGTTCTAAAAGGTCTTGTAGATCTCCATAATATCAGTCAACTTCAGCTTCTTCAGCGTTAGTGGTTGGGGCATAGACTTGGATTACTGTGATATGAAAGGTTTACTTTGGAAACCAGCGAGATCATTCTGTTATTTTTGAGATTGCACCCATTCTCAGAATAGTACTGCATTTCACATGGTTTTCTTGAGTATGAGGACTACTCTGTTTCTTTCAAGGGATTCTTGACTTCAGTATATAAAGTGGTCATATGAATTAAATCCACCATCCCCTTCCCTTTTAGTTCACTGATTCCTAAAATGTTGATGTTCACTTTCCCATCTCCCGCTTGATGTGCAATTTACCTTGGCTCATAGACGTAGCATTCTAGGTTCCTATTCATTATTGTTCTTTACAGCATTGAACTTTACTTCCCCCCACCAGACATGTTCACAACAGAAAATCTTTTCTGTTCTGGAACAGCCACTTCGTTCTTTCTAAAGCTATTAGTAATAGCCCTCCTTCTTCCCCAGGAGCATATTGGACACCTTCCAATCTGGGGGATCCATCGTCCAGTGTCATAAACTTTTTGGCTTTTCACACTGTTCATGGGGTTCTTGAAGCAAGAATATTGGAATAGTTTGCTCTTTCCTCTCTCAGTGAATCACATTTTCTCAGAACTCTTCACTGTGACATGTATATCTTGGGTGGCCCTGCAGGGCATGCATCATAGCTTTATTGAGTTATGCAAGGTAAAGGCTGTGATCCATGAAAAGGGTCCCATTATTACTCTATAACAAGCCTAGTAACAATGCCTAGCTGCTGTTTAGTGCCTACATCATCTGTGACTCTTTGTGACCCCATGCACTACAGCCCCCCAGGCTCCTCTGTCCATGGGATTTCCAAGGTAAGAATATTGGAGTGGTTAGCCATATCCTTCTCTAGGGGATATTCCTGACCTAGGGATTGAACACATGAACTGCAGGCAGATTCTTTACAACTTAGCTACCAGGAAAGTTCTGTAGCAACATTTAGCAATATTACAAGAAAGTCAAATAAGAAAATGATTATTTTTGTGAACATACACACAAAAATATTCTACAAATTAGCAAATAAATTTCAGTATATTCTATAAATTATATGTATAAAACTCCGTGTACATATCCCTGGTTCAGCTGTTGAAAATTAACAGTACTACACAAAAAAATTAGAAATAGTATATGGTCATTGCAATACATGAATAAAAAACATTTGACAAATTTAATAAAATCCTAATTTTAACATCTTATTGAATTAGGAATAGAATGCTATTACCAGCATCTGTTATATCTATGAAAAATCTATGTCTAACACAAACTTTATGATAAATATTGAATTTTTTGTCTAAAACAGGAAGGAGACTACTATACCCCCCTTTACCACTTTTATTCCATATTGTACTGAAAACATTGAGGACAATAAGAACGAGACACAAAAGGCTAAATTGTAGAACAAAATGGCAAATTCTTGTTGTTGGAGGATGATGTGATTGTGTATGTAGCCAGCCCTATGAAATCTACATGAAATCATTTTTATGGGTTAAATTGCATCCCTTAAAAGTCATATGTTGAAGTTTTAACCCCAAGAACCTCAGAATGTGACTTATGTAGAAATAGGGTCAGTGCAGATGTAACTAGTCCAGATAAGATCATAACTAGACTGATGTCATTATAAAAAGGGAAATTTAGACACATTCATTCATTTAGAAAGAATACTAAATGAAATTGGAGTTTTACTGCCATCAAGACAAGGATCCTCCAGAAGCTAGGGGAAAGGCCTGTAATAGATCTTCCCCTAATGTCTTCAGAGGGACCACGGCCCTGCCAACAGCTCACTGTTGGATACCTACTTGCTAGAACTGGGGAACAATACATTTTTGCTGTGGAAGCTATTCAGTTTATGATGCTTTATTACAGCAGTCTTAGCAACTAATACAAACATAACTCCTATAACAAAGAAACAAATTTAGTTTGTGGAAACTAAGTCAATATAAACAATTTAGATGTATTCCTATAGGCCAACAACAAATAAATTCATTCACACCCGTGGTGGATTCATGTCAATGTAGGCCAAAACCAATATAGTATTGTAAAGTAAAATAAAGTAAAAATTAAAATTAAAAAAAAAAGTTAAAGTGGCTCACACGATTAAGAGTCTACCTTCATTGCAGGAGACCTAGGGTCAATCCCTGGATTGGGACTATTCCATGGAGAAGAGAATGGCAACCCACTCCAGTATTCTTCCCTGGAGAATCCCAATGGACAGAGGAACCTGGCAGACTACAGTCCATGGGGACTCACTGGCATAAAAAATATCAATTACCTCCAAATAAATTCAATAAAAGATGTAGAAAAACTATACCTGAAACTAACAAAATATTGTTGAGCTAAATTTAAAAGACTCATATAAGTGGAGTTATATACCATCTATAAGTTTTTCAAGACTAGACACAATGTTGTCAAGATATTCATTTTCTCTAAATGGATATATGAATCCAATGCCATCCAAATCAAAATTTCAGCATCTTTTTGAAAAAACTGTCAGCCTGTTTCTAAAATTTACATAAAGATGCAAAGGATCTCAAGTAGAAAAAAACAAAACAAAACAGTATTTTAAAAGAGCAACAGAGATTTAAAATCAACACAATTTTATGCTAAGATTTTCTAAAAAGCTACAGTAATTGAGATAATGTACAATGAAAAGATAAAAGATAGAAAAATATCCAGGAAAGATATTCCAGAAATAGACCCATTACAACTCAGACAAACCAAACAAAAACCTACTCATTTGGTAAATTCTCAGCTTATGTCAATGGTTTTCCAAAAATATGGCCAATAGAACATTACTCTGTAGGATGCAAATATATTCTTACAAGATTTTTTTTTTTTTAACTCCATGAGCAAATAGCTTTGAGAGACTGGGATAAAACAAAAAACTAACAACATACGTGTCCTTACCACAGAGGTTCAGAAGAATTTCAATGTGTAAAAATGCAATTAAAATCTCTAAAAGTAGTGCTGCTACTGCTACTGCTGCTAAGTTGCTTCAGTCGTGTCTGACTCTGTGCAAACCATAGATGGCAGCCCACCAGGCTCCCCTGTCCCTAGGATTCTCCAGGCAAGAACACTGGTGTGGGTTGCCATTTCCTTCTCCAATGCATGAAAGTGAAAAGTGAAAGGGAAGTCACTCAGTCCTGTCTGACTCTTGTTTACCCCATGGACTGCAGCCTACTAGGCTCCTCTGTCCATGGGATTTTTCCAGGCAAGAGTACTGGAGTTGGGTGCCATTGCCTTCTTCAAAAAGTAGTGCAGAGATTCCTAAATTTATTTGGGATTAGAAATAGATTTTGTCAGTATATCCCATGTGAGAATATTTCAAGGAAAATACTTAGATGGATAATAGGCTAGAGCTGTTATATTTACATTGCCTGGAAAAGGACAAACTGTTCAATAAATGGTACAGGAAAAACTGGATATCCATATACAAAAATAAATAAATAAAATTGGACCCTTATTTTATACCATATACAAAAATGAATTTAAAATACATTAAATATTTAAAAGTAAGACCTAAAACTATAAAATTCCTAGAAGAGAGCATAAAGAAATATTTTTGACACTGATTTTGGTAAAAAACTTTTGGATATGACACCAAAAGCACAGGCAACAAAAGCAAAAATAAATGTTGCTGTTTAGACACTTCAGTTCAGTTCAGTCACTCAGTCGTGTCCAACGCTTTGCGAGCCCATGAATCGCAGCACGCCAGGCCTCCCTGTTCATTACCGTCCCTCGGAGTTCATTCAGACTCATGTCCATCGAGTCCGTGATGCCATCCAGCCATCTCATCCTCCATCGTCCCCTTTTCCTCCTGCCCCCAATCCCTCCCAGCATCAAAGTCTTTTCCAATGAGTCAACTCTTTGCATGAGGTGGCCAAAGTACTGGAGTTTCAGCTTTAGCATCATTCCTTCCAAAGAAACCCCAGGGTTGATCTTCAGAATGGACTGGTTGGATCTCCTTGCAGTCCAANCCACATTCTGTCAGACCTCTCCACCATGACCCACCCATCTTGGGTTGTCCTGCAGGTATGGTTTGGTTTCATTGAATTAGACAAGGCTGTGGTCCTAGTGTGATTAGATTGACTAGTTTTCTGTGAGTATGGTTTCAGTGTGTCTGCCCTCTGATGCCCTCCTGCAACATCTACCTTCTTACTTGGTCTTCTCCAATACCACAGTTCAAAAGCATCGATTCTTTGATGCTCAGCTTTCTTCACAGTCCCACTCTCACATCCGTACATGACTACTGGAAAAACCATAGCCTTGTCTAGATGGACCTTTTTCAGGCACTCTAGGAACTTCTAATATCTCTAATATTTTTAATCTCAAGTAGTTTCTTTATATTTATGTATCAATCGGTATTCTGCACACTTGCAAAGTACTGTCTACAATTTTCTCTCCATTCCAGCAGTGTATCCTGTGCATTCTAGTCACTTTGGTCTCAGCTTCAATTCTTCAACTTAACACAACTGAGCTTGCCTGGGTTCTTTCTCTCTGTTTGTCAGAACCTGAAAATTCATTCAAGTTAGTACAGTTGAGTAAGCTCAGTTCTCACCTAATTTACCTACTTAGTCTCACGGATTGAGATCCTTTTTGGCCTGCTATTTAGTATGTTTAGAACTACTGTTCTATTCATTTGGTTCATCTTTTGGTTGCTGCAGGCAGTAGAGTAAATCTAGTCCCCTTTGTCCTTCTTGGGACATTCTTACTAGTTTTTTTTTTTTTTTAATTTTATTTTATTGGAGTCTAATTACTTTTTAAAAACTATTTTTCTTTAAAATATATTAGTTCCTACAAAGAAAAGAACATAAATACAATTAATAAGAGCATGCTCTGTCTCAAAGTACACTTTAACCAACAGAATATGACACTTTTCAAAGTAATGACTTTGAGAAAAGTATCTCTCACCCTTAAATTTATTTTTAATATATTTTAAATATTATAGTCTGCCATGAAAGAATATAAGATAGCTGAATAAATTCAACTTACACCTAAAAAATATCCTAGGGTTACACATAGATTTTATTTTATTGACTAGGCAAAAAGTAGACAAGGGAATATTGTCCCTTGGTGAAAGTTATTACAAAAATGAAGTGCCATTAATAATATATGATGATATTTATATATTTTATCTTACTTTATGAACACCTTTAATATTTGACTTGTTTCTGTTTAATATTGCTTCAAAGTACATAGGTTATATACAATGAAAAGGAAGCTAAAATATTTTAAGCCTGAAACAATCTATTGCAGAAATTTTAAAGATAGAACATTTTTGTTGTATCTATAATTTTTAGTTTGAAATTTATTTGGCTTTTCAAAGTGAGAATAAAATAATAATTGGAAAGTACTTGCCCCTGATGATATGGAGAAATTGCCTCTGCTTTTAATATAGCAACAGGGAAACTAGTATCTTTTGAGTAGTGACAGCAGTAAGGAAGCTCATGAAGCAGATAACATTAGGTTTGACCCCGTCTCATCACTTCTTGTCATTAACACTTCTCACCACCTGCAGTTTTTGCTCTTTCCACTTTATGTATCATGTGCTGCAATTATAATGAGATTTTCCTTTACTTATAATTGCAGAGCCAAAGTATGGTCTTCAAAGAACAACTTAAAATTTCACTGACAATTATGCTTTGAAAAAAGGAAACTTATAGGCCAAAATAGTAATACTGAAACATTAAAACTAGAGAAAATTAACCAAGGATAGAAGGGATTATTTTTAGTTGCATGTTTTCTTGTATATATTCAAGTGAAGTATTGTCTGGGATTCAATATTACTTCACATACGATGAAATGCAAATATAAGTCACATCATTACCTCTGTGACATCTTAAGTTTTTGTCATACAACTTACCAATAGTCATAAGAGAACTGAGAGTCAATAAGAGAATTGAATTCTCTTATTCAATATAAATACAACCCTAAAAAAATATTTTTCAAAGAATCATTTTACATAGGAAAAAAATCATAGGATTTTTGTGTCCTGAAACTGTAAATACCTGGGGATAAAATTTTATCTGGAGGATAAAATTTCTTTTCCAGATATATACTTATATATAATTTTTTGTCTTAGAATCATCAAATTCCATATGCCTCTTGTAAAATATTTTGTTAGCAAATCAGAAGCTAATTAAGAAATTTGAAGTTATCTTAAAGTGAGGACCCCCTTTGAATATTAATATATTAAATGTGTAACTCATTCAGGGTATTAATTTACTAAATGTGTAATGTGTTAATGTATCTCACACAGAATATTTCCTGTAGATATTTTATTTATAAATATATAGGTATAAAAAATGAAATACTTTCTGTATTTAGTCAAGGCTTCCCCATCACCTCTCCTGAAAACCCAACAAAAATTTTATTAAAAAGGATAGAGAGATTATTACATACCCCTTAGCACCCATGAACATGTGTTTTCATAGTTGAATTAACTGTCTCAGATACAGACCTCAAGCATCTCTTTTCAATTCATATTGACATGATACATTATTTTGCCATTGTTGTTTAAAAATGACATACACCTTAGGAATCTAATCTGATTTCATTTAAGATAAGTCTCAAGTTCTATTATTTCAAATATTATGTTCATCACATTTTAAAAATATTTAAATGATATAATATGCCCTGGAGGAAAACAACATTTTAAAGTTTAAGACAGAATGAGCTTCTGAAACAAAATAATGTTAATATTTTCTACATAAATTTATTATGAATAATAAATCATTTTCTTGGGAATTAAGGAGCTATAATGCAGTTCCATTTGTCTTCCTGGGTAACATTCTCTTCCTTTTTCTTTGCACCTTCAACCCCTTGGCTATAAAGTGTCACCACCTAGTATATGTTTATTTGTTAAGTCTAAAATCTAAATTGGTTCAAACTGAATTCATGATATCAGTGAAAGTTCAGGATCCATAAATACATTTAGATCTATTTTTTCTAAGCTATAGATAAATAACACTTTGCTTACCTACTTTGCTTACCTNGTGTCACCACCTAGTATATGTTTATTTGTTAAGTCTAAAATCTAAATTGGTTCAAACTGAATTCATGATATCAGTGAAAGTTCAGGATCCATAAATACATTTAGATCTATTTTTTCTAAGCTATAGATAAATAACACTTTGCTTACCTACTTTGCTTACCTTTGCAGAAGACTCTTGAGAGTCCCTTGGACTGCAAGGAGATCCAAACAGTCCATTCTGAAGGAGATCAGCCCTGCGATTTCTATAGAAGGAATGATGCTAAAGCTGAAACTGCAGTATTTTGGCCACCTCATGTGAAGAGTTGACTCATTGGAAAAGATTCTGATGTTGGGAGGGAATGGGGGCAGGAGGAGAAGGGAATGACCGAGAATGATATTGCTGGATGGCAACACGGACTCGATGGACGTGAGACTGAGTGAATTCCGAGAGCTGGTAATGAACAGGGAGGCCTGGTGTGCTGCAATTCATGGGGTCGCAAAGAGTCGGACATGACTGAGTGACTGAACTGAACTACCTACTAAATAAAAAGTAGTAAACAACAGCCAGATGGCTTAATTGAATACAAACTGGATATTTTGGAGGTGGCTAAAATAAAGTTTGGGCTTCCCAGGTGGTTCAGTGGTAAAGAATCTGCCTGCCAAGCAGGAGATGTGGCTTTAATCCCTGGGTCAGAAAGATCCCTTGGAGAAGGAAATGGTAACCCACTCCAGTATTTTTGCCTGAAAAATTCCATGGATAGAGGAACTTGGTGGGCTACAGCCTATTGGGTCAGACACAACTTAGTGACTAACTGAAAAGAACAACATCAAAAAAATAAAGTTTTATTACATTTTATTTACTCCTGCTAGGTTAAGATAGAAATCCAAAATCAGCTCATAATACAAGGTATAGCCCTGACATAATCTTCTCATTCTGTGATATTACTTCCAGAGTTGAGAGTAGGGTGGATGCAGTGTTTCTGAATAAAACTGATGACTAGATTATTGAGTTGAGAAATAGTAACTCAGACACTAGTAGCAAGGCTCAGCAGCAGACAGCATTTTAACTACTGCTTACAATGTAGAATGCCGCATCTTTATATTTCAATGATGTCAACAGTGAAGACAAATGTACGTGTGCGTGTGCACGCACACACACACACACACACACGTTATGATCCTCTCTAGAATCAATCCAGATTCAGAGACTTCCTTACATTGAGAGGTGCAATATCCTTCACCCAAATATAATTTTCATAAACAACTGTTTCTCCAGAAGCAGTTACATCTTTATGTGTTATTTCCATTCAAATTGTCATATCCATTGGAATATTCTATCCATCTAGCAAACTGCATTCAACTTGAAATTAAGTTGACTATAAATCTTCCATTCAACCTATCATCTCTTATTCCCAAACTGATTTCTGCATTTTACTTAGTATCATTCTAATGCCTAAAGCAAAATATCACAAATAAATTTTTAATTCTACCATCTCTTTCTCCCCTATAATAAACTGACAAATATATTGTAAAATTCTCTAGAAGTCAACAACAAAACAGCAATGGGAAAACTCACAAATAAATGGAAATTAAACAACATACAATTGTATAGTCATTGGGTCAAAAAGAAAATCAAAAGAGAAATTAGAAAATATTTCAATACAAGTGAAATAATTCCACCACACACTAAAACTTACAGGATACAATAAGGGCAGTATTGAGCAGAAAATATATGGTGACAAACACCTACATTAAGAAAAAGAAATAATTCAAATAACCTAACTTTATACTTCAAGGACTTGGAAATCAAAGAACAAACTAAGCCCAAAGTTAGCAGAAGAAAGTAAACAACTAAAATTATTACATAAAGAAATGAAACAGAGAATGTAAAAACGGTTTTAAAAGATCAACAAAATTAAGAGATGGTTTTTGAGCAGATAAACAAATCTGACAAGCCCTTCGCTAGACTAACCAAGAAAAAAGCAAACTAGAATAGATAAAATATAAGATGAAAGAAGAGAATAAGGCATTATTAAATTTTGAACAACAATGGCAACCCACTCCAGTACTCTTGCCTAGAAAATCGCATGGTTGGAGGAGCCTGATAGGCTGCAGTCCATGGGGTCACTAAGAGTTGGACAGGACTGAGCAACTTCACTTTCACTTTTCACTTTCATGCATTGGAGAAGGAAATGGCAACCCACTCCAGTGTTCTTGCCTGGAGAATCCCAGGGACGGGGGAGCCTGGTGGGCTGCTGTCTATGGGGTCACACAGAATTAGACACGACTGAAGCAACGCCGCAGCAGCAGCATACACCAATTGGACAACCTAGAAAAATAAATTTCTAAAACATACAAGCCACCAGACTGACTCAAGAAGCAGGAAACTTGAACAGATCAATAACAAATAAGAAGACTGAATCATTAATCAAAAGTCTCCCAAAATGGAAGTCCAAGATTAAATGACTTAACAGCTGCATTCTACCAAACATTTCAATAATGAATATCAGTCCTCTTAAACTATTCAAAAATAGAAGAGAAAAGAGTACTTCCAAACTCATTTTATGTAGCCAGCATCACTCTGACAAAGACATCACAAGGAAAGAAAACTACAGGCCAATATCCTAATAAACATGGATATAAAAATTCTCAATCAAATATTAGAAACCAACTTCAACAGCACATTTAAGCACCATAAGGTACATTATGCACCATAATGTACATATGCATATGTACCATTACCACAACCATACACCATAAGCAAGTAGGATTGATCCCTGGGATGCAAGGAAGGTTCAACATGTGAAAATCAATAACTGTGATAAGCCACAAAACAGAATAAAAGATTACCTTACTAGATGTAGAAAAAAAATTTTGGCAAAATTCAAAACCCATTCATGACAATAATTCTCAACATATTATGTACAGAAAGAACTAGTTTCAAAGCAATGAAGGCCATATGTGAAAATCTGGCAATCAATGTCATACACAATGGTGAAAAACTAAAATCATTTCCTCTAAGATCTGGAATATGGCAAGGATAACCGCTCTTGCCACATCTGTTCAACATAGTACTAGAAAGCCTAGCCAGAGCTGTTGGAGAAGAAAAATAAGTTAAAAGCATTGACTTTTTTCCCCCCTCAGAATATCTTAATTCTATCAAACGGTCACTGACATAGACCAGGACCTTGGTGCTTCAGAGTCAGAATACTGCAGTGTCTTTAAACTGGTTCTCCCCCTGCCCATTCCTCAACTCTGAGTCTCTTTATTTTCCAGGATTAGACTTCGAAAATGCTATGATATTCACTTTCTGATTAAAAGATAAAAAAACCTGTCATAGTAGCCACCATTTTGCAGAACAAAGGCCATAAGATTATGCATTCTATTTATGATATGGTATGCAATAATCTGTACTTGACATCCAATTTGTCTGCCAGTTTGTAACATGAGCTTTGCAATATGAGCAGCTAAAGTCAAACCAAAACAAATGAAATTCTCCACCATTTCTAAATACATTTTGTAAATATCTTCTGCCCTATACCAGACAGAATGTAAATATACATTATTTATAGATATAACAGTTAGAAACAGACATGGAGCAATGGACTGGTTCAAAGTTGGGAAGGGACTACACTAAGGCTGTATACTGTCACCTTGATTATTTAATTTACATGCAGAGTTCAGTTCAGTTCAATGCAGTCACTCAGTCGTGTCTGACTCTTTGCGACCCCATGAATTGCAGCACGCCAGGCCTCCCTGTTCATCACCATCTCTGAGAGTTCACTCAGACTCATGCCCATTGAGTCTGTGATGCCATCCAGCCATCTCATCCTCAGTCGTCCCCTTCTCCTCCTGCCCCCAATCCCTCTCAGCATCAGAGTCTTTTCCAGTGAGTCAACTCTTCTCATGAGGTGGCCAAAGTACGGGAGTNTCACTCAGACTCACGTCCATCGAGTCCGTGATGCCATCCAGCCATCTCATCCTCAGTCGTCCCCTTCTCCTCCTGCCTCCAATCCCTCCCAGCATCAGAGTCTTTTCCGGTGAGTCAACTCTTCTCATGAGGTGGCCAAAGTACGGGAGTTTCAGCTTCAGCATCATTCCTTCCAAAGAAATCCCACGGCTGATCTCCTTCAGAATGGACTGGTTGGATCACCTTGCAGTCCAAGGGACTCTCAAGAGTCTTTTCCAACACCACACTTCAAAAGCATCAATTCTTTGGCACTCAGCCTTCTTCACAGTCCAACTCTCACATCCATACATGACCACAGGAAAAACCATAGCCTTGACTAGACAGACCTTAGTCGGCAAAGTAATGTCTCTGCTTTTGAATATACTATCTAGGTTGGTCATAACTTTTCTTCCAAGGAGTAAGCGTCTTCTAATTTCATGGCTGCAGTCACCATCTGCAGTGATTTTGGAGCCCAAGAATATAAAGTCTGACACTGTTTTCACTGTTTCCCATGTACTGTTTCACATGTACATCATGTGAAATGCCAGACTGGATGAATCACAAGCTGGAATCAAGATGGCCATGAGAAATATCAACAACCTGAGATATGCAGATAATATCACTTTAATGGCAGAAAGTGAAGAGGAACTCAAAAGTTTCTTGATGAAGGTGAAAGAGGAGAGTGAAAAAGTTGGCTTGAAATTCAACATCAAAAAATTAAGATCATGGCATCTAGTCCCATCACTTCATGCCAAATAGATGAGGGAAAGTGGAAATGGTGATAGATTTTTTATTTTCTTGGGTTCCAAAATCACTGCAGGTGGTGACTACAGTGAAGAAATTAAGACACTCACTCCTTGGAAGAAAACTATGACAAGCCTAGACAGTGTAATAAAAGGCAGAGACAACACTTTGCCAGCAAAAGTCCATATAGTCAAAGCTATGGTTTTCCCAGTAGTCACGTACGGATGTGAGAATTGGACCATAAGGAGGACTGAGCATCAAAGAATCAGTACTTTTGAACTGTAGTGCTGGAGAAGACTCTTGAGAGTCCCTTGGACAGCAAGGAGATAAAACAAGTCAATGCTAAAGGAAATCAGTGCTAAATATTCACTGGAAGGATTGATGCTGAATCCCCAATAGTTTGGCCACCTGATACAAAGAGCCAACTCATTGGAAAAGACCCTGTTTCTGGGAAAGATTGAGGCAAGAGAAGGGGGCAATAGAAAATGAGATCGTTGGATGTTATTACCGACTCAATGGACAGGAGTTTGAGCAACCTCCAGGAGATAGTGAAGGACAGGGAATCCCAGTGTGCTCCATTCCATGGGGTTGCAAACAGCTGGACATGTCTTAACACAGCAGTTGATATAACAATATAGCATTTATATTAAAATGAAAGTTTGAAGATTAAAATCTCCTATTATTCTTGATGAAAGTGAAAGAGGAGTGTGAAAAAGTTGGCTTAAAGCTCAACATTCAGAAAACAAAGATCATNTGAACTGATTCTTCAGTGTCTTACATGCTAATATTTGTTCCCAAGGTGATGCTTCCCAGGTTGACCAATCTGGCATAACTACAGAGGCCATATTTGGGGACAAAGATTAGGAATACCTAAAGATTCCTTCTCTGTACTTCAGAATACTTTAATCTGAATTTGCAGATATGTCCTCACTCTTCTTTACAGTCTTCCAAATCTATAAGTCCTGCTTTTCATCTCTCCTATCACCCCAGAAGGAAACAGGCTTTTCTTATTTGCTCCCTGAAGACTCTTACCCTGGAAAGATGCTTCTCCTACCCTGACTAGTAGTCCTGGGAAATCTATCCTGTACAGTGCCTGTAGCAATTCACTAGCTGGGTAACAGAAGTCTTACTTGTGTTCAAAGCTTGCATCTTCACCTGCTTTTCTCAGATACTATCTGGGTGCAGCTTCTCTGATCTTGACCTCTGTGGCTCCCATCAACCTAGTCGTCAACCCTGTGTGATCTTCCTTGCCCCAAGGTATCCTCTTTGGTCAACTTCACTGTATTCATGTTTCAGACTCAGTTAATTTATGGTAAGAAAGATTGACATTGCTTTGCTAGTCAATATCACGTCTTTCTCAGACCAGGTTGCTGGTTCCATGCATTCAGTTCTCTGAAATGACTCACAGCAGTGCCTCATTCCCAGGGAAGCAATTATTTTAGAATGAAAATTCTGTTACATAAAAATATTTTTTGTCATTTAAAAATAACTTGTTGAGGAACTATTCTGTGCCCAGGTATATCTGACATCAGGAACACAAAAATAAAGAAGATTCAGACCCTGATGTAGTTTATAACCTCATGGGGATTAGCAGACTTGGAGGAATAATTAGAAAACAACAAGAGTGATGCTGTAATAGAAGGATGCAAATTTAAAAAAAAAATTATGAATATGCCTAAGTTCTACCAATTGAAAAGGGTACTTCATTAATCACATAGATTCATTGACATAGACATTCCTTCTTCTCCCTCTTCTTGTTTTCCATGGAATATACTGAGGTATTCCTTGAGCCCTTTCACCTCCTTTTTGAGAGAAACAAGTTACAAATACCACAGATACAACTGGCCAACCCCTCAAGCATAAAAGAAACCTATCATTTACCTACCCTGCCATAGATTGCAACAGTCCAATATTCCTTGGCTCTCCAGATAAAAGACTGGTGCTTCTGAACTAGCTATGGAAGAGATCTCCTTCTTAGTGTGTTTATATCATGGATCATGTTCCAGTTCAGTCGCTCAGCTGGGTCTGACTCTTTGTGATCCCAAGGACTGCAGCTCATTATAGACCTACAATGTCTTTCTGTCCTAGTGAGTATCTACAATAAGTAAGGAGAAGGCAAATTGCTGACACTACAGGAAAACTTCCTCAACTCCAAAACCAAAAGTTTTGGCCTTCAAAAAAGCTTCTAATAAACAGTAAACATGGAAACAGCTTTAGGAAAACTTCACCAAATTCTATTGGTCTTACAAGCAATCAATGAACTGTTTCTTAAGAATGTATTGCATTTTCATGCTGCTTGCCTATCAGTCTTTGTAATCATTCCTGCTTCTATAGAAACTATTTTGACCAAGTTACACGGGTTGAAAAGAATGATGTTGGCCTTCCTCTAAAGAGGTTGAGAGGCTATCTAAAGGAAAGAAAATGCTCCCCTACTCACCACCCCGCCCCAACCTCTTTCTAAATGCCACAGTTCCTAGTAGAGTGATCTGGAAGATGAAACAGAGATATCACACCAGCGAGAGTGTTTCTTTCCTGCTGCTTGCTGTGGTCAAGCACCCTGCATCCATCTGCATTAGTCTTCTGTCTCTCTCCAGATCAGCCTGATCCACGAACATTCAATGAGCTGGTAGTCACCTATGTCCCATACACTAAAGGGTGTTAAGAAACCTCTGTTGTTCTGAAATTGCATCTTCCTTTGCCTGCCTTGATTCCTGCAATTCCACCACTATGGTCATCCCTACAAGTGATGATTAATTGATTGGATTATTTCCAAGTGATAGCTCACCAGAGCAGATTGTGTTGAGGAGAAAGTGGAAAGAGTATGAAGGTTTAGGGTGCCTGAGAGAAGAATTCTCATAACAGAGACAAAAGCTCTGAAGGGGAAGCAGGTATCCCAGAAAATAAGTCTACCCACTTCCCGACTGCACTTACAGGGCAGAACCACTGCCATGCCACCAAGAACTTGTTCTGATCTTGTCAGTTAAGTTTTACTCAATGACCTACACAAGGACCCCAGGCTGAAGCCCACAGTGGAACTCATGCTTGTTTTACTATTACCTGATACAGTCACCCTGAATCTTTGACATCCACTGAAAGTCTGGACTGGCCTATCTAAGCTGTCCATTTGGGGGGCTTGGTGGGGGCTATACAGTGAGAAGGAAAAGACATTCGGCTCATCCCCAAGACTCCTGAAGAGACCAGTTAGCCAAAGGCAATGGTCTCCCCTACCTCTGGTTGGCAAATCGGAGGAAAAATTACTATTCTCTGTGAAATGCACCTATATAGATAGGCAGTAATGGCAAACAGCTAATTAACATTCTTATCTACTAGAGGCAATAGGTTAAAATGGAAAAGAACATAGGTTTGGAGTCACATGTATCTTCTGAGCTTTGCTACTTGTTGTGTTTTTGACTATGGATTGATCCCTTAACCCCTCTGAGCCTCTCTGTTTTTTTCCTCTGTGAANTAATTAACATTCTTATCTACTAGAGGCAATAGGTTAAAATGGAAAAGAACATAGGTTTGGAGTCACATGTATCTTCTGAGCTTTGCTACTTGTTGTGTTTTTGACTATGGATTGATCCCTTAACCCCTCTGAGCCTCTCTGTTTTTTTCCTCTGTGAAGTGGGGGAAATCATGTTCACCCTGCAAAGCTGTGGGGGAATGTGTGTGGAAGCTGGGGCAGTGGAGGCTGGGGCACACAGGCTTTCAACAAATGCAATCATCTTCTGCCATTAGTTCTCTATTTAAACACAGCTATAAAAGGACACACTATTAAAGTTGCTAATACCANTAAATATCTTTTAGAATCCATGTTTTTATATTTTAAATATCAACTACATTAGTAAATATTTATTCTAATTCAAGTATTTCACTTATTTGATCACTATAAAGTTTATTTCAGGAAAAGAAAAATTGTTATAAACAAAATTTATTTTTATATTTAAAACATTGTAAAGACTCATAATAGGAAATTTATAAGTTGTTCTTATATTTCCCTTTACATTTTTATATGTATTATTTTAATAGATCAGTTATTGTGTTATTTTAAAAGGTCAGTGTTCATTCCAATCCCAAAAAGGGCAATGCCAAAAAATATTCAAACTACTTCACAATTGCACACATTTCATGTGCTAGCAAGGAAGTTCTCAAGAACCTTCAAGCTAGTCTTCAACAGTATGTGAACCAAGAACTTCCAGAAATACAAGCTGAATTTAGAAAAGGCAGAGGAACCAGAGCTCAAATCGCCAACATCCATTGGATCATAGAAAAAGCAAGACAATTCCAGAAGAACATCTACTTCTGCTTGACTACACTAAAGCCTTTGACTGTGTGGATCACAACAAACTGTAGAAAATTCTGAAACAGACAGGAATAACAGATCACTTTACCTGCCTCCTAAGAAAGCTGTATGCAGGACAAGAAGCAACAGTTAGAACCATACATGGAAAGATGGACTGTTCAAACTTGGAAAACAAGTATGTCAAGGCTGTATATTGTCACCCTCACTTTAACTTGGGCTTCCCTGCTGGCTCAGATGGTAAAGAATCCACCTGCAATGCGGGAGAAATGCGTTCGAGCCCTAGGTTGGAATGTTGGGCTGGATGAAGCTCAAGCTGAAATCAAGGTTACCAGGAGAAATATCAATAATCTCAGATATGTAGATGACACCACCCTAATGGCAGAAAATGAATAGTAACTTAAGAGCCTCTTGATGACTGTGAAACAGAAGAGTGGAAAAACTGGCTTAAAATTCAACATTCAGAAAACTAAGATTGTTGCATCTGGTTCTTTCACTTCATGGCAAATATATGGGAAAAAATGGAAACAGTGACAGACTTTATTTTCTTGAGCTCCAAAATCACTGTGGATGCTGACTGTTAAAAGATGCTTGCTCTTTGGAAGAAAAGCTATGGCAAACCTAGACAGCGTACTGAAAAGCAGATACAACACGGCCAACAAAGGTTCATATAGTCAAAACTAAGGTTTTTCCAGTAGTCAGGTGCAGAGGTGAGAGTTGGACCATAAAGAAGACTGAGTGCCAAGAACTTATGCTTTCAAATTGTGGTGCTAGATAAGACTCTTGGGAGTCCCTTGGACAGCATGGAGGTCAAAGCAGTCAATCCTAAAAGAAATCAGCCTTGAATATTCTTTGGAAGGACTGAAGCTAAAGCTCTCAGACTTTGCCACCTGATGTGAAGAGCCAACTCATTGGAAAAGACCCTGATGCTGGGAATGATTGAGCAAAGGAAGAGAAGTGGGTGACAGAGGATAAGATGTTTGGATGGCATCATCGCTTAATGGGCATGAGTTTGAGCAAGCTCTGGAAGATGGTGAAGGATGGAGAAGCCTGGTGTGCTGCAGTCTATGGATCACAAAGAGTTGGATACAACTGAGCAACTGAACAACAACAAATATGAAATACTGACATGTACATACATGGTAGCAAGTGGGTCATTCTCTTCAATTGAGGGTTTAAAACATGAAATATTTCTCTTTAAAAATTCTGTACTCCCTATCATGATCAACACATTTGTTAACTGTAATAATTTGAACAATGTATTAATAACATTCTGTGAGATGAATGAGACATTTTAAACATTGCAATAATCTTCACAGCTAGAAGAGCACAAAAGGAATGAATGTGATGAATAATGAGGAAAAGAAAAGTCTACCACATAGCCATGGTTCCCTGTTTGAAAGCAATAAATTCATATTCTATGTTAAACACAAGTAATAAACCACAGATGCATGAACACACAATTATACTGTTACAAAATTATATACTATTATTATATCAGATAATAGCTAGGTATATGTTCTTACACATGTACTTTGAAGCAATGTGAAACTGGGATTCTTAGCAAAATTGACAGAGAGTTGAAGTCCTCTATCACATTTGGTGTGAATATTTTGACACGTGTGTATGCCTGTGCTCAATTTTGTCTAGCTCCTTGTGACTGCATGGACTATAGCCTGCCAGTCTCCTGTGCCCATGGGATTTCTCAGGCAAGATTACTAGGATGGATTGCATTTCCTCCTCTATGGTATCTCCCAAACTAGGGTTCAAACCTGTGTCTCCTGCATTGACAGGTATATTCTTTACCACTAACACCACCTGCAAAGTCCAAATTTTGCTAAATAGTCTGCTCAACTGGAGCTACTTTTTGTGAATTTTATTTCTCTAAATACCTTATATACATAAAATCATACAGTTTTCTTTTATGTTTTTGTGACTTTCATTCAGCTTGATGACCTCGTTTGATTTATACTGTAGCATTAATTACAAGTTTCATTCTCTTTAAACCTGAATAATGTTCCACTGTTCCTGCATTGCAGGCAGATTCTTTACCGTCTGAGCCACCCTGGAATAAATATATATACATACATAGCCTCTTTTTATTGGATTTCCTTCCCATTTAGGTCACCACAGAGCACTGAGTTCCCTGTTCTATACAGTAGATTCTCACTAGGTTTCTATTTTGTACTATCTATAGTAGTGTGTATATGTCAATTTCAATCTCCCAGTATATCCTACTTCCCTTCCCCTCGTACCCATATGTCTGTTTACTGCATCTGTGTCTATTTCTGCTTTACAAATAAGTTCATCTGTAAAACACATTAATTTTTAATGTGTAAAGTTGGTTTCATTAAAAAAGCTTAGTCTTGAGTTGTTTTATTGTCTTAGAAAATTTCGTTAAAAATAACAATGGTGCTAATATAAAAACAAAATCTAATCTGAAATTTACTGCAGGGCATTTTCTTTTAAAGCCACGTTGGTGTTTGCTACTTGTCATAAAATAAAATAAAAAAGGAAAGCTGTCTCCATGTAGTGGAATACTAAAACATGTTTATCAGGAAATGAATATATTGAAACATGGGCTGTTTTGCTGCATTTGCAAGTGTGTACTTCAACAGAACTCCCAAGAAATTTTATGAGGATTCAACACCAACCCATATTTATTCATAATGATTATATTCTGGAAGCGCATGTAGTCTAACATATCAGTCACATATAAGACAAAAATAATGTAGGATTAGACTGCAGAACCCTAGTTATCTGCCTACGATCTAGTCTCCATTTTTTAAAAACACTAAATATATGGAGAAGTCCTAGGTTACAAAACTATATTTCCAAACAGAAACTGTTGGATTTTGCTTCCCAGAAATCTACTTAAAGATAGCTGACTCTGACCTTTCACTTAATGCTTTCCTCTCCTTCCTTCTTGCTTTCTAGAATGTGGATTTCGTGACTAAACCTACAATTACTATCTTCTGAAAATGAGTCAACCTTGAGTTTGGAAAATTGTCACAAAGATCACAGAACAAATAAAAAGAGAATTAATGTGTAATAACTCTAGAGACTCCATTAAAACCATGTCAACCCTGATCTACCTACATCTGGAAGGAATCATGTTACATAAGAGAAACTTAATGCTTAAAGAAAGTAGATTTTAATATTGTTACTAATTTACAGAGATAAATTTAATCAAAACCAATGTAAAGTTTGGTACCTAGAAATGTCTATTGCAATTAGCATATCATAAACCATGGAACTGACTGAAGGGAGAAAATGTCAGGGCAAATATGAAATATTCAGATAGTGCAAACTGGAGAACTGGTGGTTCTTGCTATGTGACAACAAAATATAGGTTCATATTTTAGCCTGCCCTGTATTAGAAAGCAGATAACATGCCAACCAAGCTTGTAATATTACACCTCTTCTATTATATAAAAGAAATTAATAAAAGCATAGCACACACTCAGTCTTCTTTGTTACTTTGAAATGATAAACTGAAATTAGAGCTGGAAAGGACGCCAACAGAGAACAAAGAAGCAAGTCTTGAGGAATCTAACTGCCAATGGCTTGCAGTCTAATTTCACCGAGAGTTCATTAATTTGGAATCTAGCTGGGATAAAAAATGATAAATTCTGCTTATTCTAACCTGGTGCATTTATCAACCCTGGCTGTTAAAAAGCAACAACAGTAGGAGATAACACCATGGTTAAAATCTTTCAAACAAGTTTCTTAATTGTTTCTTTGTCACACAATGGGAGTAAACACATTGATGAAGGTCAGAATAAGGCAAGGCAAGCCTACATGAGCCTGTTATTTCAAATTGATTCAAAACAGTGTTATTTTAATGAATAGAAGATAGGAAAAACACAAAATTCACTATGCAAAAGAGAATATTCAGACTTACCAACTGTGTCTAGATGAGAAGCTTATGATCATTGATATGTAAAGTTGACTAGAAGAAATATATCAGACAGTTGCTAATATTTTTTAGTACTTTTGTGACCAATAAAACAGTCTTAATTTTCTAAAAGAGAGCCTGGTATCCCAGGATCTTTCCCTAGAAGAACTTGTGCATATCTCAGACATAGTTGTGGATGACAACAAAGGAGAACTTCTCAGAAAGCAAGCTAAGTGTGTGTGTGTGCGTGTGCATGTATTTGTATACATTTATACGAGAAATATGGAGGGAAGAAGAAAGGGAGAGGTAGAGAAAGGGCCAGAGACAGAATGCAGAGTATCAGATGCATCATCTAATTCATCTCATTGTCATTAAAACTATGAAATAATTATCAATATTATGAGTATTATGATTGTTATTGTTGTCATACTTACAGATTAGGTAATGGATTTTATATGAATTAAACAATCCAAACGAAAACTGTGTGTAAGTGGAAAAGCTAGCGTTGGCTAACTACATAGACTATGCCCTTACACATGGAAATTAAATTGGAAAAATAATAGTATAAATATTTCCAAGTGGTGAGATTATAGGGTTTTTTTTAATGTTATAGACTTTAATTCTACTATGAGAGTGCAGGGAAAAGCAATTTAAAAATTATCTTAGTCAAGCTTACATGTGCAGAATATTCCACTGTATGATGTACCATGATGGTTACTGATAGAACATCTAATTTCTCACTATTACAAGCTAAGGTACCACACATATCTGGGAAAATATACATGCATGAGTTTTTCCAGTATGCATAGGGATGAGATCTCTGAATAAAAATGTTTAGGTGTGTATATTTACTGCTGCTGCTGCTAAGTCGCTTCAGTGGTGTCCGACTCTGTGCGACCCCATAGACGGCAGCCCACCAGGCTCCCCCATCCCTGGGATTCTCCAGGCAAGAGTACTGGAGTGGGTTGCCATTTCCTTCTCCAATGAATGAAAGTGAAAAGTAAAAGTGAAGTCGCTCAGTTGTGTCCGACCCACAGCGGTCCCATGGACTGCAGCCTTCCAGGCTCCTCCATCCATGGGATTTTCCAGGCAAGAGTACTGGAGTCGGGGGCCATTTCCTTCTCCAGTATATTTACTAGATAGTGTCATATAGATTGGGTTTCCCAGGTGGCACTAGTTAGTGGTAAAGAACCCACCTGACAATGCAGGAGACACTAAGAGACATAGGTTCGATCCCTAGGTTGGGACATTATCCACATCTCAGGTGAGACTTCTGCCAGTTTACTCAGTACCTCTTAGTTTTTACAAATTTAAAATTTGTTTCTTAACTGAGGGTATTTCCTAACTGGTTCCTGATTAATTAATAACCCATTTTAATATTGACAGTATTTTTGTGTTTTTTTTTAATTAATTAATTTATTTATTTTTAAATTTAACTTTACAATACTCTATTGGGTTTGCCATACATCGACATGAATCCACCACAGGTACACACAAGCTCCCAATCCCGAATCTCCCTCCCACCTCCCACCCCCCAACGTCTCTCTGGATCATCCCCGTACACCAGCCCCAAGCATCCTGCATCCTGTATCAAATAGAGACTGGTGATTCGTTTCTTACATAACAGTGATCTTATATATTCTATATATCAGTCCTTTGCTGTAATATATTAGTCACATATGGACCTTCCTTCTTGATGATCATTTTTCTTTTTGTTTATTCATGATATATTTTGATTTCTATTTTAACATTATCAAATATATCAAGCATTTTCTTTTGATTAACATATTTTGCATTTTGCTTAGAAAGTCTTTTCCTGGTGAACATATATATATATTCTCAAAATATACTTAATTCATCTAGCAACAACTGGTAAAAATTCAAATGAAGTATTATCTACCAGAAAATCTAATTAGAGGCTCACTCCCAAGATTTTTCTTGGGGGATAGTTACATAGGAACCCTCCGCCGGGCATTGATCCAAATTCCAGATGCCCAGAAGAAAAGCAGATATTCTGCAGAAAGCACATTGTTCACACGATTTAGGCACAGGAAGCCATTCTTCTTACAGAACTGTGGGATTCTCCATAAAATTCCAGCTCCCAGACACCAGCCAAAGTCCAACCTCACAAGCTTGACAAATTAAGGATAGTAATCTCAGGCCTCCAGTGGTAGTATTTTGGGCACATTTTGTCTTCAAAAGTTTGATAAAAATTATAATTTTTATTATTTACCTTTCTTCCTTAAGTGCTCTGCCACATATGAAGCTGTGGTCACATTTTGTCTTTCCTTGGAAGTGTCTATCTTTCTTTAGATTTCTGGCTAAGTTGATGGTCCTGCATCAGCTCTGTGAAAGAACTATTATAAATTAGTAGATTACCTGCCTTTTTGTTAGTCACAGTGAGAATGATGCCGTTCTTAGCTTTCTACAAAATAAGCTGAAGCCAGAAGCCGCAGTGGATTTTAAATTTTCTAATACATTTAGGCTTTTTAAATGTTATCTGTCAAATACTGATTTGTAACTTTTTTGCCCTATATTGAGAGATTAGGACTAATAGAGTCCTAATTCATTGAAATTTAAATTTTTATGGTTCAAAAGGTAGAGAAATTTGAAANGAAGCCGCAGTGGATTTTAAATTTTCTAATACATTTAGGCTTTTTAAATGTTATCTGTCAAATATTGATTTGTAACTTTTTTGCCCTATATTGAGAGATTAGGACAATAGAGTCCTAATTCATTGAAATTTAAATTTTTATGGTTCAAAAGGTAGAGAAATTTGAAATGTATGTTTTTTAATTGCTCTGTACAGGTACAAAATGTCCTATTAACAAATCCACTAGTTCATTTGTTCATAATTTCTGTCAATTGCATTTTTAGAAAAATGATATTGACAAAATGATTGGCTTATTCTTTCAGCATTCTGCTTTCTAAATAGGGATATGAATTTGAAATCAAATGTAAATACATATTTCCCACACTTTTAAATACTGGCTTGATATGTAACTTTTGACTTTGTATACTAATACTCTCACATTTTTCATTTATACTATATTTATTATGGTGGTCTTTGTAGCTGAATTTTTTCAGTGGCTTCTGGTTTTAAAATTGTAGCTAGAAAGAAGTTTTTATATTATAATTGTAAAAAAATTTAACTCTTTTCTGCTAATGTATTTAGGTATATAATATATTTTGGAAGTTATCTTGGTTTCCAGTGTGAGATATTAATTCCATTGTATCTTTTTGCAAATAACTATTCAGTTATCAATACTATTTATTAAAATTCTCATTTCACTCCACCAATTTAATAAGCTTCTGCCTTATTAAAGAAGTCATATAGTTGCAAGTCTCAGAATGAGATCATATCTTTCATAGGTATTCACTTAACCTATATTTCAAAAAAGAATCTTAACATTTCAAAAAATGTATCTGATGTCTACAGACTTTATAGTTTAACAAAGTTCATAAAAGCTGAAGGATTCTGAGAATTACATTTCTGATCATGTGATTGTGAACTTTTGTAAGAAGAGGAAACATGCTATATTTATTGTGAAAGGACTGCTCTGATATGCAACTTAACTATAAAAAAGTAGAAGATAAGTTAAAATGATCTTATTACAACAGCAAAGGACTTAGTAAAAAGGTAAAACAAAAATACTGTACATAGATTGCCTTCACAGCCTTGATGGACATAATATCATAAAGATGAAATTGAGGGGCCTGATAGTTGAGTAAGTATGAAAAATTCATTTAACCATATAAAATTAGATGAAAGTCTCACAGCAAAGAATTCTCATTTCTCATAACATTAAAATAATTCATATGTATGCTATCACAGAACAATGCAGAAGAGATTTCATATTCTATAATTAAGGAAGATAACATTTGAGAGTTAATTAAGCACTTAAGAAGGGCTTACTCTTTATATATCAATATATATATATGCATATATAATTTAGCTATTATTTATATAAAAAGTCAAGACAGGCAAGAACTAATTCAGTTTGCTCACTTGTGGAAGCTACATAATTAAGATAGGTTTGCCATGCATGAGCTAGTCTGCATTGATTCTTTCATTTTCATAATAACAAAATGACTTTTTTTCAGAGAATACATGTAAAAATGTGCTATCTGGGGTACCAAACCATAGATTAAGGCACATTAAGACTGAAACCACAATGAGGCTAGAAAATTGACTCATTAGAGAGCTGATAAGTTTCATCAAAGTACAAAATAAGGAAAAAATTCTGTATATGGGCCAGTAATTTGACAATAATCTAGTGAATAAAGCCTACCTAAATCAATAATATTCAATATTTTATTATCTAAAATAAAACAGTATGTTCCACAACATAACTGAAGACTTGAAGAGGAAAACACATAAAAACTAGAGAGTAAGCTTACAAAACTCAGAAAAGTTAACTTCCAGATTTCATAGGAAGCAATTCCTATTTCTAATATGAATGTGTGTTTATGAAAAGAAGACGTTTTTCTTCAGGAAAATTAAGCAAAGAGCCATTTAGTTCAGACGATATCAGAGTAAAAATATTACCATCAGAAGTTTAAGATTTAATGGAAGATTAGGAAATTTCAACTGATAAATTCAAATTCATTTGTCTCTCCTTTGGCCCCCTCCCCATCCTCTTTTTTCAGAATGGTTGGTGTGAAGAGAGCCAAAATATCCCCACTTACTCCCAATAGCTTCACGGGTTTATGACTGTTCTCTTCCTTGTTTTCATGTCCAGTGAGAGCTCAAAACTTGAATACAAGAAAACTGACATCTGTCAGCAGTTTCTCTTAAAAGAATTTAAAAATAAAACGTCATCTGTATCATTCTGCATTACTTGTATTCAGATGTGAAAAGATATGAATATATTTCTTAACCTTCAGTATGATGGAGCACTGTATACAAATAGGTTTAATTCTTGGGGTACAGTGGGAGGGAGCGAGAGAGAGACAGAGGCAGAGATAAAGACAAAGACAGGAAAAGAGAAAATCTTCTTCCTCCATGCTTAAAATGTTTTGATAGCTATGCAATCAGATAAATACCCAGTACTTTTTCTCCAGTCCACTTTTATGTATAGACAACTGCGGGGGGCGCTCCACAGAAAGAGAGAGGCAGCGGAACTTCCCTCAGCAAAGCCAGGGGTCCCAAGGAGAGGTGAGTCTGCTGTCCACCAACCCAGTCCCTCGGGGAGCAAGAGACAATCAGGAGCAAGAGACAATCAGACCCGACAGGGGTTCTGTCTGAGCAGTTCCGCTTTATTGCTGCAAGCTCCCGGCTTATAAAGGCAAGCAGGGACGTTTTAGGAGGGACTTTCCATAGTTGCACCAATCACGTTAAAGGTCAAATCCTCATACACCTTCATTAAAACAGGAGTCTACGGTGATCAGGGCTGTTTACCAGCACGGAAATCAAGAGAGCCAATCAGAAACTTTGACAAATAACATAGACCACGCCCCCATCTCTTCTGCCAGGCGCCATTTTAGTTTCCAACCACAAAGCTAGCCCCTTTCTTTTTAAGGTTTCCCGTTTAGGGCCCCACAGACAACTATTTTGTTACTATAATACCTCTTATTCTCTAAGGAATTACTTGTACAGATTTTTCTAATGTATTTAATTATTTCTCAGATGTTTTAATTATAAAATAAGAACATTTAACACCGTGAATACATCTGTGTGTGTGCAGCTTTTACTAATGACATGAAGTGCTTCCATTGTTTTTCTCTGCAGTTTGTTACTGTAGTGTTTTTTAATTTAATAATTATTAGAATTGAATCTGTAGCTTCTAAGAAGTCAGTTAACATTTCCATAATAATTACTAATTTTTAATCCCATCATATTTTGTTAATTTGATTTCTGCTCTTTGCAATTAAGTAAATTTTTAATCATATATTTCTAAAATTTTGCAAGTGCTTGAGTGTAAGATTTCCTGCAGTGAAACATTAATAAATTAATAAATGTTAAAAAATGTACTAGTGTAGTATTTAAAGTTTTCATGTCTACTTCAAAATTTTCTATATGAATATTTATAAGTGTTCTAAAATATGAACTTTCTAAAACCTTATATAAGTTATTATTGACAGTTTATGAATATAAATTGTCTATTAAATAATTTAAAAAAATTTTAATAGAAGTATACCCTTCTGTTTATTTTCGGTTTTGTCTTCCCAATATTAAAACCTTCTGTGGCATTTTAAGATGCTCTCATAAACAGCAAAATATGTTTTCTTCTATGGTATGAGTCATCTATTTTGGTCATTTGATAGAGAAGCCAGTCTATCAACACTGAACTAGATAACAAATTTAACTATTTTAACTCAACTGTATTTTATCTCCTTTCAGATTTTGATACTTCTTAATTGCTTCCTATTTTTAGTAATATGAAAAGATTTTGTGTTTTGTTTCTTTAGTGGTTTGGAAAAATACTGTTGTAAGTTTATTCATTTTATATATATTTAAAGTGAAAGTGAAGTCGTGTCCGACTCTTTGTGGCCCCGTGGACTGTAGCCCTCCAGACTCCTCCTTCCATGGGATTCTCTAGAGAAGAATACTGGAGTGGGTTGCCATTTCCTTCNGAGTGCTTTTTTCCCCCGTCCATATTTTAATGATGTCAGTGTTGTCTTTTGACATGTATAGTTCCCAAAGAAAACTAATAATTTTGTTAAGCAATATCATTGGTTACAAGGTAAATATATTTTTAAAATCTTATTTTTACATATTAGCAATGAGCAGTTGGAAATTAAGATTTTTAAATGTCCCTTTATAATAGCAACAAAATAAACAGAAAAAAATAATGCAGATGTGGTCAATTTATGGCAAAGGAGCCAAGAATATACAATGGGGAAAATGTCACCTCTTCAATAAATGGTGCTGGGACAACTTAACAGCCACAAACAAAAGAATAAAATTGGACCATTATCTTAGGTCAAGGACAAAAATGAACTCAAAATAAATGAGACTTAATCCTGAAACCATAGAACTCCTGGAAGAAACGTAAACAGTTAGCTCCTCAACATCGGCTTTAGAGATTATTTTTTTATTTTGACACCAAAATCAAAGATAACAGAAACAAAAATAAACACAGCAGACTACACAAACTAAAAAAGTTCTACATAGCAAAGGAAACACCAAAAAAAATGGAAAAGCATTCTGTGAAATTGGTGAAAATATTTAAAAATCATATATCCAATATGGGATTAATAATCAAAACAAAGAACTTATACAGCTGTATAGCAGGCAAAAAATCTAGTTAAGAGAAAGTAAGCAAAAGATCTAAGTAAACAGTTTTCAAAGATGATGTAAAGATGACCAACACATACAATGGAAAGATGTTCAACGTCACTAATCATCAGGAAAATTCAAGTCCAGACCATAATAAGATGTTACCTTAACTCTGTTACAATGGCTATCATCAAAAAGACCATAGGTAACAAGTGTAATCCAGGATGAGGAAAAACTATGGTGGGGACATGGGAACATCTGAACACTGTTGTTAACAATGAAGACTGGTGCAGCCACTATGGAAAACAGTATGAAGATTCCTCAAAAAGTTAAAAATAAATCTACCATATGATAACAGTAATTTCACTTCTCAGTATTTATCCAAGGAAATGAAAATGCTAACTCAAAAATGTACCTAATAGCCAAGACATGGAGGCAATCTAAGCATCCAGTGATGATTGACTGGATAAGGAAAATGTAACACACACACAAAAACACTCACATATACATAACATGTGTATGTATATATTATTCAGCAACAAAAAGAGAAAAATTTTGCTACTTCCAACAATATAAATGGACCTTGAGGGTATTGTGTTAAATGAAATTAGTCAGAGAAAAACAAATAATATATTATCTTATCAGTTCAGTTCAATTCAGTTGCTCAGTCGTGTCCGACTATTTGAGACCCCATGGACCACAGCACACCAGGCCTCCCTGTCCATCACCAACTCCTGGAGTTTACCCAAACTCATGTCTATTGAGTCGATAATGCCATCCAACCATCTCATCCTCTGTCATCTCCTTCTCCTCCCACCTTCAATCTTATCCACCATCAGGGTCTTTTCAAATGAGTCAATCAGGAGATCAAAGTATTGGAGTTTCAGCTTCAACATCAGTCCTTCCAATGAACACCCAGGACTGATTTCCTTTAGGATGAACTGGTTGCATCTTTGTGCAGTCTAAGGGACTCTCAAGAGTCTTCTCTAACACCACAGTTCAAAAGCATCAATTCTTCAGTGCTCAGCTTTCTTTATAGTCCAACTCTCACATCCATACATGACCACTGGACAAACCATAGAATTGACTAGACAGAACTTTGTTGGCAAAGTAATGTCTCTACTTTTGAATATGCTGTCTAGGTTGGTCATAACTTTCCTTCCAAAGAGTAAGAATCTTTTAATTTCTTGGCTGAAATCACCATCTGCAGTGATTTTGAAGCCCAGAAAAATAAAGTCATCCGCTGTTTCTACTTTTTCCCCATCTATTTGCCATGAAATGATGTGATCAGATGCCGTGATCTTAGTTTTTTGAGTGTTGAGCTTTAAGCCAACTTTTTCACTCTCCTCTTTCACTTTCATCAAGAGGCCCTTTCGTTCTTCTTCACTTTCTGCTATAAGGGTGGTGTCATCTGCATATCTGAGGTTATTGATATTTCTCCTGGCAATCTTGATTCCAACTTGGGCTTCATCCAGCCCAGCATTTCTCATGATGTACACTGCATATAAGTTAAATAAGCAGGGTGACATTATACAGCCTTGATATACTCTTTCCCCTATTTGGAACTAGTTTGTTGTTCCATGTCCAGTNTTGGTGTCATCTGCATATCTGAGGTTATTGATATTTCTCCTGGCAATCTTGATTCCAACTTGGGCTTCATCCAGCCCAGCATTTCTCATGATGTACACTGCATATAAGTTAAATAAGCAGGGTGACATTATACAGCCTTGATATACTCTTTCCCCTATTTGGAACTAGTTTGTTGTTCCATGTCCAGTTCTAACTATTGTTTCCTGATCTGCATACAAGTTTCTCAAGAAGCTGCTCAGGGGGTCTGGTATACCCATCTCTTTCAGAACTTTCCACAGTTTACTGTGATCCACACAGTCAAAGGCTTTAACATAGTCAATAAAATAGAAATAGATGTTTTTCTGGAACACTTTTGCTTTTTCAGTAATCCAGTGGATGTTGGCAACTTGTTCTCTGGTTCTTCAGCCTTTTTAAAACTAGCTTGAACATCTGCAAGTTCACAGTTAATGTACTGTTGAAGCCTGGCTTCAAGAATTTTGAACATTACTTTGCTAGCGTGTGAGAAGAGTGCAAATGTGTGGTAGTTTGAGCATTCTTTGGCATTGTCTTTCTTTGGTATTGAAATGAAAACTGACCTTCTCCAGTCCTGTGGCAACTGCTGAGTTTTCCAAATATGCTGGCATATTGAGTGCAGCACTTTCACAGCATNGTGAGGTTATTTTTCCAAGGTCGCCTGACTGCAAGAAGAAAAGCTAAGATTACATCCCAGGGTGCCCAGAACCCACATTCAATAAGCACTGTGCCCAACAGTTTTCTATTAACTGATTGTTGATTGTATCAGAAGAAGCTACCACGTAACCTATCTTTTATTACCATTTGTTTTTCTTCTTGTTATTTCATAGGTATAGCAACATCTACTTCATAGGATTGTCATACACCATACACCCTTCTATCTATGTTTGTGAAGTCCCAAGAACATCTGGTATATAGTAAGTGCTCAACAAATGGTAGTTATCATTACTGTTTACTGAGTGCTTCTTGTGCCAGACATTGTACTGGCACTTTACTTGCAATATTGCATCTAATTCTCACATCAACCTCATGAGGTAGATACAAATATGATGCTCAGTTTATATGTGTGGAAACTGAAGTGGAAATTTCTCCTTGTGTTTCCTCACACTTAGCACATGATCACAAGATAAGTAGCCTATTTCCCTAAGCTTCCATATAGAAAAATGTGAAGTTGCCAAACTATCTCATTCAGTATCGGCTGGCAAGGCTACTGAGGAATATGTTATTCAGTTATAAGTGGTTATATAAGTATATTACAACCCTACAATTCAATTTCATTCTGACACTACTCAGAATTAGCACAAAACCCACAGGTTAAGGGTTCCGTCCACAGGACCACTTCAGACACGGGCCACAAACAGGGTGCCCAGGCTATCTGCATTCTGCTTGGCTGTCTACAAATTTGAAAGTTGCCATGACTCCCCTCAGATCTGATAATTCAGTAAAACGGTTCATAGAACTCAGAAAAACACTTAACTTACACTTGTCATTTTATCATACAGAATACATCTCAGAAATAGCCAAGTGGAAAAGATGTATAGATGCAAGGTAGGGGTGGGTGGATAGAGCGCAGGGTCAACTAGATGAAAGAGATGGAGTGGGGTTCAGAGCTCTCTCCAGGCATGCCGTCCTCCCGGCATGGTGATGTGTTCACCAACCTAGAAGCTCTCGGATAGTTAGTGCCCAAGGCTATACAGTTAGTTGTTTGATAGAGCAATATGGTACTAGCTGTGACTCTCTTTCTTACTTACAAAGTTCTGGTGAAGAGACCAAGAGCCCAAAGATCCCGCTGGGTCATCCCAGTGCACCAGCCCCAAGCACCCTGTATGATGCATTGAACCTGGACTGGCAATTCATTTCACATGTGATAATTTACATGTTTCAATGCCATGCTCCCATATCATCCCACCCTCGCCCTCTCCCACAGAGTCCAAAAGACTGTTCAATATATCTGTGTCTCTTTTGCTGTCTCGCATACAGGGTTATCATTACCATCTTTCTAAATTCCATATATATACGTTAGTATACTGTATTGATGTTTTTCTTTCTGGCTTACTTCACTCTGCATAATAGGCTCTAGTTTCATCCACCTCATGGGGATGGAAGTGGGAGGGGGGTTCAGGTTGGGGAACACATGTACACCCATGGCAGATTCAAGTCAATGAATGGCAAAACCAGTACAATATTGTAAAGTAAAATCAATTAATTAAAATAATAATAATAATAATAAAAAGAGCCCAATGATCACGGGCCTCTCCTTTGCTTCTATTAGCTCCTGGTCTTTTGATAATTCCTCAGCTCATAGAAGAAGAGCCTGCACACCTACAACTCTGCAGAGTTAAAGGAGAAAGAAAACATATGCTTATTGAACTCCTACAATATTTGAGCACCAAGGACTGGAGACATGAATCTATCCAATCTGAAACCTTTTTGCTCAACAGCTAAAAATGCAAACCTCTTCCTCATCCCTGTTCTTATTGATGCTGTTGACAGGGGTGAGCTGGCACAGGAAGAAAGAGTTGGAAATTTCCTTGTTAATTTCAGCTTTGTAGATGATTCAGATTGCCAAAAAAAAAAAAAAAATCACCTTGGGTCAAAAGCATATGGACAAATTATCTGTGCAGATTAAATAATCCAGATGGCTATCTGAGTTACTGAAGCAGAAAAGAAAACTGTTTCATCATATATGGAGCCAGTTCAGTAAATTCAGGAAACAACAGATTTCTTTACCTTGCATGACCTGATTTCTTTTCTTCTTCATTTGGCTGGCTTAATTTTACTGAGCAATTGCCAAATCTTCACTTCACTTGGGCTATTTAAATAGTCACAATGTTGCCTTTTTATATAAAAGATTAACAAATAAATAACTAAAATTTGATGGAGAAGAATGACATGTGGAATAAAGGATTAATCAGTCTGTCACTCTTATTTGGGCAGCAAAATCAAACCTCTTGTTTGGGGAAATACTGCTGGATGGGATAGTTTCCACATTGCCAGGCTGTTTTTCTTTTTAATATCACAGCTGATTTGCTGTGGTGGAGGCTGCTACAAACTGTTGGCACTATCCCTAGTTACAAAGTGTGTTTGCCAAACTACTCAGGGTAGAGGGAGCCATACTGTATTCTTTAATGGTGGGCTACTTCTGCCAGGGAAAAGACCAGCATAGAAAAGAGCCTCATTCATCTTATCCCCTTCGCCTCCTTGTGGCCTGAACAAAGTGAATGTATCAGATTGTGTGGAAAACTCTGGTAGGAATTTCTATGTTCCTCTCTATCCAACACTGTTGTTGGAAACTTTCAGCAGGTGTTTCAACCACTGACTTTCTCTTATCCTTGTCCCTTGGTGCACATAGCCACAGAACCTTGGGAATATGCAGATGGCTCACCTGTTCCATTGTTGTGTTTGAAAAATACAAAGGACAGTGGATACCAGATGCTTTTGAATCCGTCTTTAATAGTCAAACACTCCTGTCAGTTCTCTTCTAAGTAGCAAAAATGTAAAATCAGAGGTACCTAGACAAAGTTCCAAACTGTAATTCTAGCTCACTCCTGGAAACTCTCACATCAGCGCACTGTATTCTATGGAAGATAATTATACTATCTTTTTTTTTTCTCTTTCCTGTCCCCATTCACAGATGTCAATACATGGTGAGTGGTTTCCAGAAATTTACTTCATTTGCAACTAAAAGCAAGAAGAGAAGGCAACCCAAGCCACCCTGGCATCCTGACAGCTCAGCACTCTCTACTAAGAATGCAGCTCCATGCCAGTCACCTCCTGGGTGTCAAGGCAAGAAAGCAGGGACATATTATTTAGGACACATTTAAAAATAAGAATTAAGCTGTCACAGTACTTAAATTTTCTCCCTTTCTAAGCCCTCTAAACCAAAGAATCAACCTCTCCCATTAGGTGAAAAGACAATGAATCAGAGTTAAAGGTGAATAAAAATGCAATATTTTAATTCACTTTCAGAATTCCTTGGGAGAATTACATTTTTTTGAGTATAAAAAAAGAAAAAAAAATCTCTTCTTAAAACTGACTACTGACATTAGTGAATAACAAGATCAGAGGGAGGAACGGGCTGAGTGCTATGACAATCATACAATTTTACTCTTAGTTTTGCAGGTAACTTGGCTCTATTTTTCATTCATTTGCACATGCATTCAGTGCTGAGAATTCACACTGGCCTCTGAAATTAAATTCTAGGTAATTTTTATTGCACTCTTATCATGAACCAGATACTCTCAAAATGCTTTACTTATGTTACTGTATTAAATCCTCACTAAATGCTATGAGATAGGTACTATTCTTATCCTCTTTTTCCAGAGAGAAAATGCAAACTTTGAGAGATTAAGAAATTTGCCAAAGGAAATCCAGTTGGCAGGTGTGGAGGAAGACAGTGAACTGAAGCAGTCTTAACTTCAGAGCTAACTTCAGAGCCCACCCACCCAATAGCTAGTTGGTGGGGTAGTATTAAAACAGGACCTAGAGAAGCCAGGTGGCTACCCAACAAGCCACTTCTGCTTCTGAAGGGTTTATTTTTATTTTTAAAAAATTTAATTTCTATTTTATTTTACAATACTGTATTGGTTTTGCCATACATTGTCATGAATCCACCACAGGTGTACACGAGCTCCTAATCCTGAACTCCCCTCCCACCTCCCAACCCATATCATCTCTCTGGATCATCCCCGTGCACCAGCCCCAAGCATCCTGTATCCTGTATCGAACATAGACTGGCGCTTCATTTCTTACATGATAGTATACATGTTTCAATGCCATTCTCCCAAATCATCCCACCCTCTCCCTCTTCCTCAGAGGCCAAAAGTCTGTTCTATACATCTGTGTCTCTTTTGCTGTCTCGCATACAGGGTCATCATTACCATCTGTCTAAATTCCATATGTATGTGTCAGTATACTATATTGGTGTTTTTCTTTCTGGCTTACTTCACTCTGTATAATAGGCTCCAGATTCATCCATCTCAGTAGAACTGATTCAAATGTATTCTTTTTAATGGCTGAGTAATACTTCATTGTGTATATGTACCACCGCTTTCTTATCCATTCATCTGCGATAGACATCTAGGTTGTTTCCATGTCCTGGCTATTAGAAACAGTGCTGCAATGAACATTGGGGTACACATGTCTCTTTCAATTCTGGTTTCCTCAGTGTGTATGCCCAGCAGTGGGATTGCTGAGTCATAAGGCAGTTCTATTTGCAATTTTTAAAAGGAATTTCCACACTGTTCTCCATAGGGCTGTACTAGTTTGCATTCCCACCAACAGTGTAAGAAGGTTCCCTTTTCTCCACACCCTCTCCAATCTTTATTGCTTGTAGACTTTTGGATCACAGCCATTCTGACTGGTGTGAAATGGTACCTCATTGTGGTCTTGATTTGCATTTCTCTGATGATGAGTGATGTTGAGCATCTTTTCATGTGTTTGTTAGCCATCCGTATGTCTTCTTTGGAGAAATGTCTATTTAGTTCTTTGGCTCATTTTTTGATTGGGTCGTTAATTTTTCTGAAGTTGAGTGCATAAGTTGCTTGTATATTTTTGAGATTAGTTGTTTGTCAGTTGCTTCATTTGCTATTGTTTTCTCCCATTCTGAAGGCTGTCTTTTCACCTTGCTTATAGTTTCCTTNCTCTTGGTACTTTTTAGTGTGTTTGATCACCAAATAGCACTAGGTTTTCCCTCTTTCTGTTTATATACTCCATAGCAGTTAAGGAGGAAAACTCAGCTAAAATGGCAACAACAGAACAAGAATGGCTTGCAGAATCGATACCTTTGTTTATATAGTAGCTTCATAGTTCCACGGAAGCTTATTTGAATTTTTTTTAATCACATCAGAATTTTTTTTACCTTTCAGTTATATTAGGGAGAAAGTAAAAAACATGTATTTGTACTTTTTTTTTTCCTTCTAGAGATTTTTATTATTTTTAATTAATCTTTACTATGTAACAAGTTGATAGATAAGAAATTGCAAATATCTTCAAGGTAATGAACTGTTGAATATTGACATAGGAGTACATTATTAAAATTTACCAAGCAACAAAAGTTTGCTGTTCATTCTACTTGCCCTATTCTGTTAAACTGCAGTCTTCTAAGGCCTTTTGAAAATCATTTTTATGCATTTCAGGGATCTTTTAATTAAACATTCAATAAGGAATGAGGATAGCACTGGATTAGTACACTAGCCCCTATTTCTACAAATAGAGGGTATTTAGTAAATGTATCACAAATAATGAATGTCATGGGCTTTTAATAATGAAAAGTTGTGTTTGAACTGTACCCTCAACATTTAAAAAAATGCGTGGGGCTTATAACATTTTCTGAGACACATTTTAAAATCTAGCAACTAAAGGTAATATCAGGAACTATTGATTTCCTTTGGAGAAGCAAAATGCTGTTAACATATTTCTTTATTGTGATGTCACAAAATAAGTTAATAGGATCATAGTGCACAGTGAAATTAAGTACAAACTTTGTAGTCATTCAAATAATAGATATAATATATAACATAGTTAAAGAGTGACTGAATGTTCATTAATCAAGCATTCTTTCACTTTCTATTTCATATCCCAGAATATCATAGACAAAATAATTGTATGTATGTAGTGATGAGTATGGAGTTCTGGTTTCCTATTATGAAATGTTTTGATGTAGAAGAGAAAATAAGGATACAACAGAAACAGAGGAATCCTTTTGTTTCAAAATTCCAAGGTTTATTTTTTGTGGTGGAAACACAAATTTTTATTCATTTATAGTGTGAGTTATGGAAGGCACTTTGACAGTATGAAGTTTTCATGCAAACTACATTCTTCGTGTTACTTAGAACAGTTTACTTGCATGATTTGTTTGATAAGAAGAAAAGAATGTAATATCTCCTGCTGATAAGCTCTCTGAGTATGCTTGTTTCAAAAGTTCTATTTAGGAAATGAAATAAGCACAGAAACTGCATTTAATTTTATTAAAAATTAGGTTTCTGAACTACTGAGTAAAGATTATAATGATCAATTTAGGCATATATGAAATGTAACAAGTTTATTACAAGTTTCTTTATTCTTCAGTGACATTAAATTTAAGAAGAAACGAAAAATAAAGGCCATATAGTGGTTTCCAGGTGTCTTAAATGTGTTTTATCTTTTATTACTAAAGTAACAGGAATTCCTGTTTGATAACATAAATATTTAACAGCTGATTCCATGAACATATAAGTACATGAAGTTCAAAACAAAAACATGAAGGAATTCTTTTTATTCTGACTCAGAATGAAAGGGAATGTTGACATTCCACTGAGTTTTCTTTCTAGCAAATTTGTTATGGTTAGCTTCTAAATCTTTCTTTGATCATAAATACTGTGTTGAGTTATACAATGCTGAACTTGATGGAAGTTTTGCACATTTTAAATGTTGGACTTTATATATTTTATGTCTAATTGCAACAGTTTAAGCGCTGAATAGATGAATACCATCAAATACTTTACCTATTCTTTCCTGTGAATATATAAATTCCTGTATATATACAGGATATATACAATATATCCTATTGTATATATACAATATACAAATCCATATTAGTGATGTTTAGATAAAAATACTGTATTGAACAAATGAGAAATTTTGTATATGGATTTTTTTCAGATAGAATCAGAGCTCAGTTCAGTTCAGTTGCTCAGTCATGTCCAACTCTTTGCAACCCCATGAACCATAGCACGCCAGGCCTCCCTATCCATCACCAACTCTCAGAGTTTACCCAAATTCATGTCCATAGAGTTGGTGATAACCATCCAACCATCTCATCCTCTCTCGTCCCCATCTCCTTCTCCTCCCACCTTCAATCTTATCCACCATCAGGGTCTTTTCAAATGAGTCAATCAGGAGATCAAAGTATTGGAGTTTCAGCTTCAACATCAGTCCTTCCAATGAACACCCAGGACTGATTTCCTTTAGGATGAACTGGTTGCATCTTTGTGCAGTCTAAGGGACTCTCAAGAGTCTTCTCTAACACCACAGTTCAAAAGCATCAATTCTTCAGTGCTCAGCTTTCTTTATAGTCCAACTCTCACATCCATACATGACCACTGGACAAACCATAGAATTGACTAGACAGAACTTTGTTGGCAAAGTAATGTCTCTACTTTTGAATATGCTGTCTAGGTTGGTCATAACTTTCCTTCCAAAGAGTAAGAATCTTTTAATTTCTTGGCTGAAATCACCATCTGCAGTGATTTTGAAGCCCAGAAAAATAAAGTCATCCGCTGTTTCTACTTTTTCCCCATCTATTTGCCATGAAATGATGTGATCAGATGCCGTGATCTTAGTTTTTTGAGTGTTGAGCTTTAAGCCAACTTTTTCACTCTCCTCTTTCACTTTCATCAAGAGGCCCTTTCGTTCTTCTTCACTTTCTGCTATAAGGGTGGTGTCATCTGCATATCTGAGGTTATTGATATTTCTCCTGGCAATCTTGATTCCAACTTGGGCTTCATCCAGCCCAGCATTTCTCATGATGTACACTGCATATAAGTTAAATAAGCAGGGTGACATTATACAGCCTTGATATACTCTTTCCCCTATTTGGAACTAGTTTGTTGTTCCATGTCCAGTTCTAACTGTTGTTTCCTGATCTGCATACAGGTTTCTCAAGAAGCTGCTCAGGGGGTCTGGTATACCCATCTCTTTCAGAACTTTCCACAGTTTACTGTGATCCACACAGTCAAAGGCTTTAACATAGTCAATAAAATAGAAATAGATGTTTTTCTGGAACACTTTTGCTTTTTCAGTAATCCAGTGGATGTTGGCAATTTGTTCTCTGGTTCTTCAGCCTTTTTAAAACTAGCTTGAACATCTGCAAGTTCACAGTTAATGTACTGTTGAAGCCTGGCTTCAAGAATTTTGAACATTACTTTGCTAGCGTGTGAGAAGAGTGCAAATGTGTGGTAGTTTGAGCATTCTTTGGCATTGTTTTTCTTTGGTATTGAAATGAAAACTGACCTTCTCCAGTCCTGTGGCGACTGCTGAGTTTTCCAAATATGCTGGCATATTGAGTGCAGCACTTTCACAGCATCTTTCAGGACTTGAAATCACTCAACTGGACTTCTGTGGTATCTAAAACAATACAAAACCATGAAATTCATAGATGCAAAGAACAGATTGGTGATTGCCTGTGGGAGGGGTGCATATAAATTTAACAAAATATATTTGTAACTAATAAGATCTATTTGTTAAAAACAATAAAATACTAATGATGGAAATAAAAATTTCTTTAAAAAATTGGACTATATCTTACTTTCTTGAATTTGAAGAACTAATGTTTGTAGGATGCCAATTTTCCTCAGACTTATCTATAGATTCAATATAATCCCAGCACTCACTTTTTTATTTGCAGATTTCAGGGTTTCTTTGGATAGAAAACAACAAGTATATGCAAAATATTTATGGTAAGCAGTGGAAGTAGGAGAGCAAAAGCAATTTTGTACAAGAAACTCAATGTAGAGAATGATTTTATGATTTACTACAAATTACATTAATCAGTACAATGTAGTATTGTGAAAGTGTCAGTTCAGTTCATTTCAGTAGCTCAGTCATGTCCGACTCTTTGCGACCCCATGAATCGCAGCACGCCAAGCCTCTCTGTCCATCACCAACACCCACAGTTCACTCAGACTCATGTCCATCGTGTCGGTGATGCCATCCAGCCATCTCATCCTCTGTCGTCCCCTTCTCCTCCTGCCCCCAATCCCTCCCAGCATCAGAGTCTTTTCCAAGAAGTCAACTCTTCACATGAGGTGGCCATAGTATTGGAGCTTCAGCTTTAGAGTCAGTCCTTCCAAAGAACACCCAGGACTGATCTCCTTTTAGTATGGACTGGTTGGGTCTTCTTGCAGTTCAAGGGACTCTCAAGAGTCTTCTCCAATACCACAGTTCAAAAGCATCAATTTTTCAGCACTGATCTTTCTTCACAGTCCAACTCTCCCATCCATACATGACCACAGGAAAAACCATAGCCTTGACTAGATGAACCTTTGTTGGCAAAGTACTGTCTATGCCTTTTAATATGCTATCCAGCTTGGTCATAACTTTCCTTCCAAGGAGTAAGCNAACTCTCACATCCATACATGACCACAGGAAAAACCATAGCCTTGACAAGATGGACCTTTGTTGGCAAAGTAATGTCTCTGCTTTTGAATATGCTATCTCTGTTGGTCATAACTTTCCTTCCAAGGAGTAAGCATCTTTTAATTTCATGACTGCAATCACCATCTGCAGGGATTTTGGAGCCCATACAAATAAAGTCTGACACTGCTTCCAATGTTTCCCCATCTATTTCCCACGAAGTGATGGGACCAGATGCCATGATCTTCGTTTTCTGAATGTTGAGCCTTAGGCCAACTTTTTCATTCTCCTCTTTCACTTTCATCAAGAGGCTTTTTAGTTCCTCTGCACTTTCTGCCATAAGGATGGTGTCATCTGCATATCTGAGGTTATTGATATTTCTCCTGTAAATCTTGATTCCAGCTTGTGCTTCTTCCAGCCCAGCATTTCTCATGATGTAATCTGCATATAAGTTAAATAAGCAGAGTGGGTGACAATATACAGCCTTGATGTACTCCTTTTCCTATTTGGAACCAGTCTATTGTTCCATGTCATAAATCAATGAAATACAATAGTAATTCCAGAAATAAGCCAATATGTATGGTTAATTAATTTTCTCAAAATTCAAGGATAATTTAATGGAGAAAGAAGAGTTATCAGATGCCAATGAGTCATCATCCAATATCAGTATGCAAAATTCTCTAAGGTAGGCTTCAACAATACATCAACTGAGAACTCTCAGAATTTCAAACTCGATTTAGACAAGGGAGAGGAACTGGAGATCAAATTGCTAACATCCTTTGGATCATAGAAAAAGAAAGGGGATTTCAGAAAAATATTTACTTCTGCTTCATTGACTATGTTAAAGCCTTTGACTGTTTGGATCACAACAAACTGAAGAAAATTGTGAAAGAAATGGCATTAACAAACCATCTTACCTGCTTCCTGTGAAAACTGTATGCAGGTCAAGAAGCAACAGTTAGAACTGGACATGGAACAAGGGACTGATTCCAAACTGAGAAAGGAGTACATCAAGGCTGTACATTGTCACCCTGCTTATTTAACTTATATGCAGAGTACATCATGCAAAATGCTAGACTAGATGAAGCACAAGCTGGAATCAAGACTGCTGGGAGAAATATCAATAACCTTATATGTGCAGATGATACCATTCTTATGGAAAAAAGTGAAGAGGAACTAAAGAGCTTCTTGTTGACGGTGAAAGAGGAGAGTGAAAAAACTCAGCATTCAAAAACAAGGATCATGGCATCTGGTCCCATCATTTCATGGAAAATAAAGGAGAAGCTATGGAAACAGTGACAGACTTTATTTTCCTGGGCTCCAAATCACTGCAGATTGTGACTATAGCCATGAAATTAAATGGCACTTGTTCTTAGAAGATAAACTATGACCAACCTAGACAGCATATTAAAAAGCAGAGATATTACTTTGCTAATAAAGGTCAGTCTAGTGAAGGCTATGACTTTGTATCATGTATGGATGTCAGAGTTAGACTATAAAGAAAGCTAAGTGCTGAAAAATTGATGCTTTTGAACTGTGGTGTTGGAAAAGACTCTTGAGAGTCCCTTGGACTGCAAGGTGATCAAAGCAATCAATCCTAAAGGAAATCAGTCCTGAATATTCATTGGAAGGACTGATGCTGAAGCTCCAATACTTTGGCCACCTGATGGGAAGAACTGACTCACTGGAAAATACCCTGATGCTGGGAAAGATTGAAGGCAGGAGGAGAAGGGGACTACAGAGGATGAGATGGTTAGATGGCATCACTGACTTGAAGGATATGAGTTTGAGAAGGCTCCGGGAGTTGGTGATGGAGAATGAAACCCAGGGTACTGCAGTCCATGGGATTGCAAAGAGTTGGACACGACTGAGCGATTGAGCTCAACTGAAAAATATAAAAGGGCTTCCCCAGTGGCTCAGCAGTAAAGGATCCTCCTGCAATGCAGGAGACTTAGCAGACCTGGCTTCAATCCTTGAATGGGGAAGGTTTCCTGGAGGAGGGCATGCCAACCCACTACAGTATTCCTGGTTGGGAAATCCTGTGAACAGAGGACCTGTTGAGCTATGGTCCATGGTGTTACAAAGAGTCACATAGGACTGACTTGATTGAGCGCAAAAATGCAAGTATACTTGGTTAAGTGAAAAACAAATTACAAACTGAAAGGAAAAAAATGCATATTAAATAATTATTCTTGTTCCAAGTATAATCCCAACTTACATTCTTAGAAACTTTATATATATGTAGCAAGCACATGTATGTACACCCAACTCTTCTGTTGCCAAAAGCTTGTATGTCAAAGGTGCCAGCACACATTTTGCTGAATTTCATCAAGTCTACTCTCACCTGAATTTCTTTTGAATTGCTTCTAAACAACTGACACACATTGCTGAAGAAAATATCCATAAAACAATTAAATATTCTTTAATATATCATCTTTTAAACTTTAATTCATTTATATGCCATTATGGTGTCCTAAACATGTTCACATTCTTTCATAAGAACCTATAATTTTTATATCATGTATTATGTCTTCTATTGCTGCTCAAAGACATTGTGCTTTCACTCATTTCAGGTTTGTTGGCTTTCTTATGGAAAGGTTAGCTTGTTGTATGAATGAATTTTGGATAAATGAGACATTCTCTTTTTTGAATAGGGTATAGTTAACAGTTTTTGTTGAAAACACCTCTGTTCGATTTCTCAAGGAAATAATTTCATAGAAACAATAAAGTCAAATGTGGTGATAACGAACATAATTATTTCAGAATAATTAGAGATATATCTTCTTTTGTCATTTACTTACTAATATCATCAAGCAGTCTTCTCAATGACAATATAATAATTTAGAGTTAATCTCCACAAGCTTTCATGAATCATGTAGTTAGTTATGATAAAAAGCGATTAATTAATTTCTGAGGTAAATTCCAGATCATCATAAAAATTTGGATGATGATCATTTATGTATTTAATCAATCAACTGTAATAAGAATACTCTTGTTTCTATTAAAAATGAGCTTTTTAATACTGATCATTACTCAGTGTGAGATTCCTGCCAAGTGTGATCACAGGGAAATCCTCGGGATGAAAACTGAGTGCAATGAAATATAGGCAGTTCAAGGAGAATTAGAACAGATTAGGACTAGATGTTGGAGAAGGCAATGGCACCCCACTCCAGTACTCTTGCCTGGGAAATCCCATGGATGGAGGAGCCTGGTAGGCTGCAGTCCATGGGGTCACTAAGAGACTGACATGACTGAGTGATTTCACTTTCACTTTTCACTTTCATGCATTGGAGAAGGAAATGGCAACCCACTCCAGTGTTCTTACCTGGAGAATCCCAGGGACAGGTGGAGCCTGGTGGGCTGCCGTCTCTGGGGTCACACAGAGTTGGACACGACTGAAGCGACATAGCAGCAGTTAGCAGCAGGACTAGATGTATCTCCGCATGATTCTTATAGCTCACTTGCTGAAACTAAACTCAAGTATACTGATTCTAAAATGAAAAAAAAATCCATGGAAAATGAAACACATATTTTAAAAACTTTATATGATTTAACTAATCTCACTGAAGCCATTAAATACTACCTTCGTCTGATATTTTCACATATTGGTTTATCATACTGCAGGTGTTAAGTCCTAACAGGTCAGGAAATATACAGTTTTACTGTTTTTATCATTTTTGGTTTGACATGTAGCCCAGTACCCCAATTATGAGACTGATATTAGGATATTTTATTCACTTTAACTGACATTTATTGACTGGCCCTTGTATATCAGACCCTATGCTCATTTTAATAATTATATACACTTTCAACTCAACTTGAGCAATCCCTGCCTGAAGATTCATCATTTTTGATCAATGGACTTCATCTAATCCCCTCTCACTTCTTCTAGTACATTATGTAACCTATCGCTTCATCCTAGATTTTCATATACATCTTTTTGTGGCTTCATTTTTCTGCTTTAAAACACACAATTTCCTCATCAATGTTTTACTTATTTACCCTTTCAGAAATTTTTATGGAAATACACATTCAAATATGTATTGATCATCTATTTCGCATCATGGGCTCTTCCAGGTGCTTGAATTACATTATAAACGCAAAAAGTCTCTCCTTGAAATAGATGACATCCTACTTGGTGGAAAGATACAATGTATTAAATGTAGTAAATAATTTAAAGATCTACTATATTAATAGGTAATAAGAAAGCTCCATAAAGAAAGCGACACTTTTCAAAATGCTCGAAGGAGGTGCAAGGTATTCATCAGGATATTTGGGAACAGAGCTTTCCAGGGAGAGGAAACGCTGTGGCCAGAGCAGCAGGAGTGCAGAGGGAATAAGGAGAAAAAGCACAGGAGGGGAGATCAGAGAGATGCTGGAGGCTGTCATTTGGTTGGGATTTGCAGGCCATTGTACGGCTTTGGTATTTTTACTAGTGAGGTGAAGATCCAGTAAAGAATTTTGTCCAAAGGGGTAACATGAGCATACATATGTCTTGGAATATAGAGCAAACTTGGTCCCATGGAGACTAGTTAGGACTCACCTGTGTGAATGTGGGCAGGAGAAATCGTGGCTTAGGCTAGCATGGTGCTAAGCATTGCAAAGAAGTGGAAGAGGCTGAATTCTGGATGTATTTGTAAAGTAGAGAAGACAGCCTTGGATGCAGGAGATAAGAAAACAAGTGTTAAAAATGTCTCTAAAGTTTTGATGAAAGGGATTGAAAGGATCGGATAGTCAGAAACTGGAAAGGAAGGAGAGGTGAAGTTATCTTGTTGGTTGGAAGAATTCAGGAGTTCAGTTTTAGACATGCTAAGTTTACCCAGAACTCCCACACTGGGCATAGATCCTGAGAAAATCATAATTCAAAAAGACACATGTACCCCAGTGTTCATTGCAGCACTATTCACAATAGCCAGGACATAGAGGCATCCTAAATGTCCATCTACAGAGGAATGAATAAAGAAAATGTGTGCTATATACAATGAAATATTACTCAGCCATAAAAGAAATGAAATTGAGTCAATTGAAGGGGTGTGGGTAGACCTAGAGTCTGTCATGCAGAGTGAAGTCATAAAGAGAAAAACAAATATTATAGAATAATGCATATATATGGAACCTAGAAAAATAGTACAGATGATCCTATTTACAAGGCAGAAATAGAGACGCAGATGTAGAGAATGGACACAGAGGAAGGGGAGGATGGGACAAATTGAGAGACTATGACTGAGATATACACACTGCCGCTGCTGCTAAGTCGCTTCAGTCGTGTCTGACTCTGTGCGACCCCACAGACGGCGGCCCAGCAGGCTCCCCTGTCCCTGGGATTCTCCAGGCAAGAACGCTGGGTTGCCATTTCCTTTTCCAAGGCATGAAAGTGAAAAGTGAAAGTGAAGTTTCTCAGTCGTGTCCGACTCTTAGTGACCCCATGGACTCTTAGTGACCCCATGGACTGCAGCCTACCAGGCTCCTCTGCTCATGTGATTTTCCAGGCAAGAGTACTGGAGTGGGGTGCCATCACCTTCTCCGACATATACACACTACCATGTATAAAATAGGTAGCAAATGGGCACGTGCTGTATAGCACAGGGAAGCAGCTTGGTGCTCTGTGATAACCTAGCTGGGTGGGACTGGGGCGTTGGCAGGGAGGTCTAAGAGGGAGGAGATACATGTACATATTTAGCTATTGTACAGAAAGAAACTAGTAACATTGTGAGGCAATTATATTTCAATAATATTTTTTTAATAAAGTATTTACTTCCAAGTGGAGAAATCACGCAGACAGTTGGGTATACGACTCTTAAGTTTCAGGCAAGAGCCTGGGTCTTAGAGATTATTTTAATGGTATTCAAAGCCAAAGACTGGATAAGATAACCAGGAACATGAGTAGACTGGGGAGAGGGAAACCGATCTGCAACATACTGGGGAACTTCTGCAGTAAGTGGTTGTGAAAAATATGTGGACGCAAAACAAAAATGTTATTTATTATCATTTTTGTTAGAGTTTCCACAAAAAGAGGATTCAGGTATAATCAGCTGACTTGTAAGGTCAAGGTAATACTGGTGGTGGTACAGGAAAATAATACAAATAATACAGAGAAGGAAGATGTGAAGTGAAAGTGAAGTTGCTCAGTCGTGTCCGACTTTTTGTGACCCCATGAGCTGTAGCCTACCTTGCTCCTCCATCCATGGGATTTTTCAGGCAAGAGTACTGGAGTGGGTTGCCATTTCTTTCTTCAGAGGATCTTCCTGACCCAGGGATTGAACCCAGGTCTCCCCCATTGTAGGCAGATGCTTTACCATCTGAGCCACCAGGGAAATCAAAAGGAAGATGGAATAACCAATAAACGTGTTATTAAGATAACTTGCAATAGTGGGTGTCAACAGCCTAATTTCAAAGGTAAACTTGAAGTCATTGGATTATCACTTGGTGGCAAATTTAAAATTCACTTTGACTATTAAGTGGTGGGGGAAAAAGTAAATTCACATATACATACTTAATAATGAGGCAAAAGTAACTAAGAATAGATACAATCTTCAAAGATTATTTACACAGGGACAATGATTAGATTAATTTTAGGTTTATTTCTGGTGAATAAAGATACCAGGAGACAACATAATTATTTTCAAAGAAAAAGTAACTATTAGAAATATTATGTCTATTAAAATCATCATACAAGACTAACAAAATTAAAGACATTTTATAAACACAAATACTGAGAAAGCATTTTAAGTGTAAAGTCCTGTTTTAAAAAAATCAATGAAAGAACAGCTTTAAAAAGAGAATGTATAGACTATTGAAAGCAATGATGAACAAAGCAAAAATTTTTTAAGTAGTAAAGTTTTAAAAGCTAATTCATTAATATGGAAAAAGATGATAAAAACTATAAAATACCATAACCTTAACAAGATTTGACATGTATGCACTGCACTGATAAAGCAGGCACATGTCTACATTATCACAAAGGAAGAAAGAAATGTCTACTCTTTATCTCTCTTTATTTATTTTTACTTTGTTTTCTTTTGCAGTCTCATTTAATAAATGTGTTCTACATTTTTAAGAAATGCAACATGATTTCTATAATTCAGATATTTCTTTAAGCACTTTAGATTTCCTTTGTTGTAATTTCAGCTATAAATTTAACATTTTTAAGGTAATATATCAGTACTTTTTACAGGAGGAATAATCCCAGTATCCAGAAATACAGAAAGCTTAAATCTCCAACTTTTTTCCAACCATGAACACCCAGTATTATTTATGTTTTTACAGTCAATTGTAATTTATACACACATTTGACAATTATTTTGTTCACTAGTAGGTTTAGTTTTCCACTCCTCTCTGGTTTTAGATTTAACTGGAGGATATTTTTAGTACTTTAAAAATTATGCCCAAGAAACCACAACCTTTCTGAATTTGTTCATCTAAATGTCTATTTTCCCCAGATGTAAAATTTGAGATAGGAAATTATTTTTTATAATAATTGAACATATTTCATGACCTTTTGGCATATTTTATTAATAAGTAAAGTCTGTAGTTAGCCCACATTTCTTCTCTCTGTGGTTTGTTCAGATTTGTCTTGCTTTTCTGTTTCACTACGGCTCTTTTCCAGTGGCATTTACCTTGTTAGTCTTTCTCAGTACTTAATGTGTTTCTTCCATCAGAAAAGTCTTTTTTCTTTCAGCATTTTATAATACATATGCCAACTTCTCTTTAAATATTGACTTCCTTCCCAATCTTTAGTTACTTCTTCTTCAACTTCTATTGTCTTACTCTTCCTTTCTCCTTCCCTTAAGGCACTGATATTTTCATATATTTTTATCTTTGTGCTGTATTTTGGTGATTTCCTCATAAATTTATCATTTCTCTTTGTAGTTAATCTTAATTAACTTTTGGTCAAACACTCTGAGGTTTATTTATTTTCTTAATGGGTATATTCTTTATATTAGAAGCTCTGGTTTGACTTGATTTAAAAATTGTTTCTGTTCTGTAGAATGTCTTTTCTATTTATCTTTTCCATTACTGTGCAGTAGCTCTTTAGTTTAATGTAGATCCACTTGTTTATTTTATGCCTGTTCTTTTGACGTCTTATCCAGAAAAATATATTGCCACACTAATGTCAAGGATATTTTTTTTCATCAGTCTACTTCTAGGAATTGTATAGTTTCAGGTCTTATATTTAATTCTTTGATCCATTTTGAGTTAATTTTTATGAATGATATAAAACAAAACTGATTAATATGGAACTCATTTCCTTGTGTGTGGATAACCAGTTTTCCCAGCACCATTATTGATGAGACTCCCCTTTCTTCATTGTATGTTCCTGGCACCTTTGTGAAAACTTATTGAATAATAAATATGTGGGCTTGTGTTGGACTCTTTATTCTATTTCACTAGGCTGTTTTGTGTGTATTAGTCACTCAGCCACGTCTGACTCTGTGAACTCATAGATCATAGTCTGCCAGGCTCCTCTGAACATGGAATTCTCCAGGCAAGAATATTGGAGTGGTTAGCCATTCCCTTCTCCAAGGGATCTTCCCAACCCAGGGATCAAACCCAGGTCTCCTGCATTGCAGGTGGATTCGTTACTGTCTGAACCACCAGGGAACTATGTGCCTGTAAAAGGCACTGTATATGATAAAGGGTTAATATCCAAAATATGTAAAGGTTTCATACAGTTCAATAGCAAAATAATAATGATAATAAAATTAAAATGGGCCAGGAAACTAAAAAAAAAAAAAAAAACTTTTCCAAAGAAGATAAACAAACGGCCGTATATATATGAAAAGGTGCTCGAACTTACTTACCTTCAGGGAAAGGCAAATAAAAATGACAATGAGATACCACCTCACACATGTTAAGATGGCTATCATCAAAAAGACAAGGATAACAAATGTTGGCGAAGATGGAGAGAAAACATTGTTGGTAAGAACGTAGAATGATTCAGCCATTATGGAAAATAGATCTTTTAATCAGAAAATTTAATACTGAATGTTATATGATTCAGTAACCCCACTCTTGGGTATATATTCAGAGTGGGCATGGCAACCCAGTCAGTATTCTTGCCTGGAGAATCACATGGACAGAGGAGCCTGGCAGGTCACCATCCACAAAATCACAAAGAGTTGCAATGCCTGAAGAAATTTAGCATGCAGCATGGAAATTAGCACCTCAAAGAGATATCTGTGCATCCATTTTACTGCAGCATTATTTGCAAAAGCCAGGTTAGAGAAACAAAATAAATGTCCTTTGATGGTGTGTGTGTGTGTGTGTATACGTGTGTGTGTATACATATGCATATATGTNAGACACCTTTGGAGCTCTGTCTCTTCCTCGTGAACTTCACGTCAGATGAGCAAAGCACGTCCTCCAACCTCTGAGATTCTGGCAAGGATACCTCTTCCCTGTTGTCCGCACACATAAAGAATGATAGTTTCTTCCTGAAGTTAATAATCATTAAATCAGAGACTGCCTTGTTGATCCAGTGGTTAAGAACACACCTCCCACAGGTTTGATCCCTGGGCGGGGAGCTAAGATCTCATATGCCACGGGGCAACTAAGCCCACACACTGTAACGAGACAGCCTATGTGCTGCAACAAGAGAAGTCCATGGACTGCAACTAGAGAGGCCTGCATGAAGCAATGAAGACCCAAAACAACCAAAATAATTAAATAAAATACCATTAAATGAACACATTCTTCATCTCTCCAGGCTTCCAAAAACTAACATCCCATGTATTCAGCCTCACTAGGGATTTCTTTTCCTAAGTGCACCTGCCTCATATAACACATCATGTACAACATATTTAACATGGAACAATTTTGAACCAATTTACAATCTTAAAAGTCAACATAGTACTTTAAGTTCTAATATTAAGCTCAATATACATATATACATACAGTTTATATACATACAGTTTTTATTCATCTAACTATCTAATAAAAAATAAAGATAACTTATAATACTTAAGTGATAGTGAGAGAGAAAAGAATAAATAGTTCCAGGCCTCAAAGATTTCACTGAAACACGCATAAAGTATCTTCCTAGTGCCAGTGACTACCTACGTGTTGTCAAAATGTAATCTCGGTGTAATGTTGAGAGGTTAATAGTAATAGCCATGTTCAAACTTGAGGAAACTGAGAAATTAAAAAGTTTGTGTTACTTGTCATATTAAAAAATGAGAGTCAAATTGTCTAACCTGGTTTTCATAAACTCCAGTGTAGTGCTTTCTAATGTTAATATAGACACAAAGAGAGATACTTCATCGAGCAAGTGAATTTAATGTAGAAATTTACATAAATCATAATGGAAGCACAAATAAAGTATCAGTGGCACATTTGAGCCAAGGTTGAAAGAATAAATGAAGTTTAAACACATAAAGGAAGGATGAACAAAGGTCATTTCATCAAAACACAGAAAAGAAATGTACACAGAGGTTAGAAGTCCACTTATGAGTCATGGTAAGCATTTAATGCATATTTTTAAAGCAAGCCAGAAGAAAGTAATTAAAAGTGAGAAAAGAGGCAAAAGTCAGCAATGCTGCTATTCATAACAATGGTTATTAAATAACTGCATACATAGAGGTACATGATGGTCTATAGTCTGTGGGGTCCCAAAAGATCCGAACCCAACTTAGTGACTAAACAACAACCTACCAATACACACACATATATAATATATTAATATATCTGTATAATATGTAGGTATATACATTTATAAGCATACAGGGAGATATTATAGATTTGGTATATTCAGTTTATTGTGATAAGGCAAATAAGGCTCCCCTGGTGGCAAGACAGTAAAGAGTATGTTGAAATGCAGGAGACCCCGGTTTGATCCCTGGGTCAGGAAGATGCCCTGAAGAAGGAAACAGTTACCCACTCCAGTATTCTTGCTTGGAAAATCCCATAGATGGAGGAGCCTGGCAGGCTACACTCCATGGGGTCGCAAAGAGTTGGACACGAGTGAGCGATTTCACTTTCTGTTTCCAATAAGGCAATATCATTAATAAAGCAGGTCAAACACATTTTCAGTGTGCATATGTCTAAGTATGCACACTGAAATATTACGTCTAAGAAATGTACATACATTGGGACTTCCCTAGTGGTCCAGTGGTTAAGAATTCACTGTTCTTTTCAGGGAACCTGTGCTTGAACACTTGTGGGGCAACTAAGATACCACATGCCACAGGAACTAAACCCAAACACAACTAGAGAAGTCCACATGCCACATAGAAGACCCAGCACAACCAAAATAAAATAAAATAATTTGAAAACTTTATGCAAATCAATAAAAACTAAAAAATATACATATCTTAGTTGAAAAATACTTTAAAATGCTCACCACCATCTAAACCTTCAGTGAGTTATAATCTTTTTCAATAGTAACATCAGAGATGGCAGATCACCATAACTTACACAATAATGAAAAAGTTTAAAATATTGTCAGAATTACCACAATGTGACATGTGACAGAGAGATGAGTGAGCAAATGTTGCTGGAAAAACAGTGCTAATAGACTTACTTGATGCAGGGTTGCCACAAATCTTCAATCTGTAAAAATGCAGTATCTGCAAAGCACAATACTGTCAAGTGCAATAGACCATATACATCTATGCACACACACACACACAGACACACATATACACATACATAAAGAGATGGCCAATTATGTGTTAGGGATATTCCTAAGCTATTTTCACTTGACGTGTAATTTAATTTCCCTAAAATTTCTGTAATATAATTATTATCAATATCTCTATTATTCAGGTGTGATAATATATGAAACCTCAAAGCCACCAGACACTGCAATGACAAAAGCAAAAAATAATAAAAGTAAGAACAAAACAATAAAGAGAATATATATATTTATATTTATATACACACATGGAATCTTATTCTCTGTAAAAACTGACAAAGGTGTGTTCCATATTGTAAAACAACAGGTGTTCAATTGTGAAATGAATCATAGTCCCCATAATGGATGTTAAAATAAAATGTGATACTTAGTCCATTAAACTCATGAAAGTCTAAGAGAAAACTAAATTTGTGTGTTTTAACAGTGCAGTACACTGCCCAATTTAAAACATTTTATAAAGCATCAAAGCAAAAAAGTAGGCGTCACATTTTGAAATATTCTCAATCAATCCTAAACTTGTAAATTGAAAAGCCACAAAGATAAGAGAATTAAAAAGACTCACTCATAGCTATTCACATCTTGACTGTTCTTCTCACTCCAACACTGAAATGCATCATTATCATCCAATTTCTAACCCTGAGTTCTGCTAGGAAATATTCCATAGGATAATATTTTGGAGCTCACCACTTTTCTGAGAGCTTCTTTCACATCCTTGTTCCTCAGACTATAGATCAGGGGGTTCAGCATGGGGATCACTGCAGTGTAGAACACTGTGGCCACTCTGTCAATGCCCATGCTGTTGCCAGAGTGGGGCCGGCAGTAAATGAAAAGGATTGTTCCCTGTAAGACAGCGATGGCAGCGAGGTGGGAGGCACAGGTGGAAAAGGCTTTGCACCTTCCCTCTGCTGAGTGCATCCTCAGGATGGTGATGAGAATAAACAAGTAGGACGTGAGGATGACCACAATGGTGATAACCTCATTGAATGTGGCCACAGAGTAGAGCACCAATTGATTCACAGTAACATCAGAGCAAGCAAGAGACAAGAGAGGGGGGAGATCACAAAAGAAATGGTTGATCACATTTGATCTGTAGGATGGGATCTGAAGAGCTAAACACAAGTGAATCACAGAACATACAGTACCATTGAGATAGCAACAAGACACCAATGCTACGCAGAGATTCCGGGACATGGTGACCATGTAGAGCAGTGGGTCACAGATGGCCACAAAGCGGTCATAGGCCATCACTGCCAGCAGGATGACCTCAGTTACCCCAAATGTGCAAAACAGGTAGAATTGCACAGTGCATTCCAGAAAGGAAATGGCTCTGTCTTCATTTAAGATGTTAGCTAGCATCTTCGGCGTGATGGTAGTAGAGTAACAGAAATCCACAAAGGACAAGTGGCTGAGGAAAAAGTACATGGGAGTGTGGAGTCCAGAGCTGACCTGAATGAGAGCAATCATGCCCAGGTTTCCCCAAACTGTGACTCCATAGATGGAAAGAAACAGCAGGAAGAGGAAGACTCTGAGCTCAGGGGCATCTGAGAATCCAAGGAGGATGAAGTCTGTCACAGCAGTGCAGTTTTCCTTGTCCATGTCTTCACTTTACCTTGGTTGCAGAAAAATATTAATAGTTATTCTCCATTAGATCTTCCCCAATTTAGTTTTGACTGTCTCCTAAAAGGTGAGAAGGCAATGGCAACCCACTCCAGTACTCTTGCCTGGAAATCCCATGGACAGAAAAGTCTGGTAGGCTGCAGTCCATGGAGTCTCTAAGAGTCAGACATGACTGAGAGGCTTCACTTTCACTTTTAACTTTCATGCTTTGGAGAAGTAAATGGCAACCCACTCCACTGTTCTTGCTGGAGAATTCCAGGGACTGGGGAGCCTGGTGGGCTGCCGTCTATGGGGTCTCACTGAGTCGGACACGATTGAAGGGACTTAGCAGCAGCAGCAGCATTCTCCTAAAAGAGACATGACAATATATAGGATATATTTTATAGCAAAGAAATAAGGCATTGCTTTGGGGAGGTTTAGGAAAAGCTCAGGAATTGCATCACTCAAATACATCAAGTGGATAGTTTACTTCACAGATCACAGGAAAGATTTGCATCCATATGAGCCTTAAACTAGTTACATACAATTCAGAGCTTAGAAATGAATCATCAGAAAGATATCAAATATTATTTAATTATCCATATTGTTTTTTATTAAATTAATATATACATAGCACTATATATAGGGGTTTCCCTGGTGGCTTATTTGATAAAGAACCCCCTTGAAATGCGGGAGACCTGGGTTCGATCCCTGGGTTGCAAAGATCCCCTGGAGAAGGGAATGACTACCCACTCCAGTATTCTGGCCTGGAGAATTCCGTGGACTGTATAGTCCAAGGGGTAGCAAAGAGTCGGACACTACTGAGCGAATTTCAGTCATTATATATAAAATAAATAACAAGGACCTATTACACTGCAAAGGGGACAATATTCCATATCTTATAATAATTTATAATGGAGAAGACTCTGAAAAAGAATATGATATATCTATATCTATACAAAATAGATACAGTTACATAGGTATAGATATATCTGAATCATTTACTATAGACCTGAAAGGAACACAGCATTGAAAATTAACTATAGGTCAATAAAATGGTTATTAAAAATATTTCAATACCTTTTTACTGACTTACTCTTTAATAATTTCTCAAAGTATTGGGATTCAGTGGATAATTTTTTAGAAAATCTTGTATAATGAAATATGTGAAGTGTGCTCATTTAAGATTGCTAATTCATAGGTGTTCGTTTATTTAAATATGGTTTAGTTGGGAAAGCAGATTCTATAATTTATATTAGTATATTTTCCTATAAAATTTGCATAGTGATTTTGTAATTATGGTACACACTGTCATTCTTCAGGGAACTGATATTCAAAATCTAACATTTTGTAACTGTGACTCTCAAGCCTTATGAAGACCTATTTGACAAATATATCNATATATTTATATTTATATACACACATGGAATCTTATTCTCTGTAAAAACTGACAAAGGTGTGTTCCATATTGTAAAACAACAGGTGTTCAATTGTGAAATGAATCATAGTCCCCATAATGGATGTTAAAATAAAATGTGATACTTAGTCCATTAAACTCATGAAAGTCTAAGAGAAAACTAAATTTGTGTGTTTTAACAGTGCAGTACACTGCCCAATTTAAAACATTTTATAAAGCATCAAAGCAAAAAAGTAGGCGTCACATTTTGAAATATTCTCAATCAATCCTAAACTTGTAAATTGAAAAGCCACAAAGATAAGAGAATTAAAAAGACTCACTCATAGCTATTCACATCTTGACTGTTCTTCTCACTCCAACACTGAAATGCATCATTATCATCCAATTTCTAACCCTGAGTTCTGCTAGGAAATATTCCATAGGATAATATTTTGGAGCTCACCACTTTTCTGAGAGCTTCTTTCACATCCTTGTTCCTCAGACTATAGATCAGGGGGTTCAGCATGGGGATCACTGCAGTGTAGAACACTGTGGCCACTCTGTCAATGCCCATGCTGTTGCCAGAGTGGGGCCGGCAGTAAATGAAAAGGATTGTTCCCTGTAAGACAGCGATGGCAGCGAGGTGGGAGGCACAGGTGGAAAAGGCTTTGCACCTTCCCTCTGCTGAGTGCATCCTCAGGATGGTGATGAGAATAAACAAGTAGGACGTGAGGATGACCACAATGGTGATAACCTCATTGAATGTGGCCACAGAGTAGAGCACCAATTGATTCACAGTAACATCAGAGCAAGCAAGAGACAAGAGAGGGGGGAGATCACAAAAGAAATGGTTGATCACATTTGATCTGTAGGATGGGATCTGAAGAGCTAAACACAAGTGAATCACAGAACATACAGTACCATTGAGATAGCAACAAGACACCAATGCTACGCAGAGATTCCGGGACATGGTGACCATGTAGAGCAGTGGGTCACAGATGGCCACAAAGCGGTCATAGGCCATCACTGCCAGCAGGATGACCTCAGTTACCCCAAATGTGCAAAACAGGTAGAATTGCACAGTGCATTCCAGAAAGGAAATGGCTCTGTCTTCATTTAAGATGTTAGCTAGCATCTTCGGCGTGATGGTAGTAGAGTAACAGAAATCCACAAAGGACAAGTGGCTGAGGAAAAAGTACATGGGAGTGTGGAGTCCAGAGCTGACCTGAATGAGAGCAATCATGCCCAGGTTTCCCCAAACTGTGACTCCATAGATGGAAAGAAACAGCAGGAAGAGGAAGACTCTGAGCTCAGGGGCATCTGAGAATCCAAGGAGGATGAAGTCTGTCACAGCAGTGCAGTTTTCCTTGTCCATGTCTTCACTTTACCTTGGTTGCAGAAAAATATTAATAGTTATTCTCCATTAGATCTTCCCCAATTTAGTTTTGACTGTCTCCTAAAAGGTGAGAAGGCAATGGCAACCCACTCCAGTACTCTTGCCTGGAAATCCCATGGACAGAAAAGTCTGGTAGGCTGCAGTCCATGGAGTCTCTAAGAGTCAGACATGACTGAGAGGCTTCACTTTCACTTTTAACTTTCATGCTTTGGAGAAGTAAATGGCAACCCACTCCACTGTTCTTGCTGGAGAATTCCAGGGACTGGGGAGCCTGGTGGGCTGCCGTCTATGGGGTCTCACTGAGTCGGACACGATTGAAGGGACTTAGCAGCAGCAGCAGCATTCTCCTAAAAGAGACATGACAATATATAGGATATATTTTATAGCAAAGAAATAAGGCATTGCTTTGGGGAGGTTTAGGAAAAGCTCAGGAATTGCATCACTCAAATACATCAAGTGGATAGTTTACTTCACAGATCACAGGAAAGATTTGCATCCATATGAGCCTTAAACTAGTTACATACAATTCAGAGCTTAGAAATGAATCATCAGAAAGATATCAAATATTATTTAATTATCCATATTGTTTTTTATTAAATTAATATATACATAGCACTATATATAGGGGTTTCCCTGGTGGCTTATTTGATAAAGAACCCCCTTGAAATGCGGGAGACCTGGGTTCGATCCCTGGGTTGCAAAGATCCCCTGGAGAAGGGAATGACTACCCACTCCAGTATTCTGGCCTGGAGAATTCCGTGGACTGTATAGTCCAAGGGGTAGCAAAGAGTCGGACACTACTGAGCGAATTTCAGTCATTATATATAAAATAAATAACAAGGACCTATTACACTGCAAAGGGGACAATATTCCATATCTTATAATAATTTATAATGGAGAAGACTCTGAAAAAGAATATGATATATCTATATCTATACAAAATAGATACAGTTACATAGGTATAGATATATCTGAATCATTTACTATAGACCTGAAAGGAACACAGCATTGAAAATTAACTATAGGTCAATAAAATGGTTATTAAAAATATTTCAATACCTTTTTACTGACTTACTCTTTAATAATTTCTCAAAGTATTGGGATTCAGTGGATAATTTTTTAGAAAATCTTGTATAATGAAATATGTGAAGTGTGCTCATTTAAGATTGCTAATTCATAGGTGTTCGTTTATTTAAATATGGTTTAGTTGGGAAAGCAGATTCTATAATTTATATTAGTATATTTTCCTATAAAATTTGCATAGTGATTTTGTAATTATGGTACACACTGTCATTCTTCAGGGAACTGATATTCAAAATCTAACATTTTGTAACTGTGACTCTCAAGCCTTATGAAGACCTATTTGACAAATATATCCTCTGTTTTAGCTCTATTTGAAGAGCTAAACAATGATGTGAACGTGTAATTAACAGAAATGCTTGCTGCTGCATTGCACCATTATTTATGAAAGCAAAATTTAGAAATAAAGTGTCGAGCAACAGGAAAAAAGTTCAAAGATATTCTGCATATGTATTATGGAAAATCACTCAGCTTTTTGAAGAAGTTTGCTTTTTTTAAGATATAAATTTATTTATTTTAATTGGAGGCTAATTACTTTACAATATTGTAGTGGTTTTGCCATACATGANGTTCAAAGATATTCTGCATATGTATTATGGAAAATCACTCAGCTTTTTGAAGAAGTTTGCTTTTTTTAAGATATAAATTTATTTATTTTAATTGGAGGCTAATTACTTTACAATATTGTAGTGGTTTTGCCATACATGAAGAAGTTTTAATGATCTAAAATTGATTATGATAAGATGGCAAGTAAAAGCATAGTAAACCAGATTGGACACACAGAATATTATACATGCATACATAAGCTGTGTTGTATATCTGATCTTCACAACATTCATTAAATATGAGTATTTTATTCTGATAACTTTAAAAAGAAACTTTAGAAAAAAATCTTGCCTGAATTCTCACAAAACATAAAAGTTTTAAGGGTTGTGTTCATTTTTTTTTAAATAAAGGAGATATATATTCAAAGCTTTTGACATATTGAAAATGCCAATGAAGGGTATTTTCTCTACTCACCCTTAGTAACAATAAAATGATTTGGTGGCACCAGTTGGTTATTTTTAGGGGGAAAAAAATCTGGACTAAACCCCAATGCATTCTTCAAATAACTTCAAAAAAGTTAATGTATGTGTGGGTGTTCAGTTGTGTCCAGCTATTTACAACTCCAGGGACTGTAGCTTGCTAAGCCACTACATCCATGAGATTTCTCAGACAAGAATACTGGGATGGGTTGCCATTTCCTCCTTCCGGGTATCTTCCCAACCCAGGTACTGAACACCTCAGGTGTATCCTCCAGGCGGTTCTTTACCCCCAAGCCACTCAAAGATGTGAATGAAGTGAAAGTAACTCAGTCGCATCCGACTCTTTGTGACTCCAAGGACTGTCCATGGAGTTCTCCAGACCAGAACACTGGAGTGGGTAGCCTTTCCCTTCTCCAGGGGATCTTCCCAACCCAGAGATCGAAGCCAGGCCTCCCACATTTCAGGCTGATTCTTGACCAGCTGAGCCACAAAGAAAGCCCTCAAAGAGGAAAAGGACATGTGAATTAAGATATTGCGGTTTGAAAATATAATTATCCTGAAGATATGGTTTCTCTCCTCAATGGCCAGTACAAGTGACTTTGTCTTTTTCTGATTTCAAAGTAGTACCTAATTGTGGAAAACCTTTTCTGGTTTTTAAAGAAAAATCAGATTACTGATTACTTACAGAGAGAACTGGTTCTTAGCCAGTAGAGATTATAACCCCACAGGACAGTTAGCAATATCTGAAGATACTGTTGATTGTCACAATCGGGAGGGTTGCTACTGACATCTAGTGAACCGACTAGTGAAAGTAAAAGGGTTAGTCACTCAGCTGCTTCTGACTAAGACCCCCATGGACTGTAAGCCTGACAGGCTTCTCTGTCCATGGAATTCTCCAGACAAGAATACTGGAGTGGGTAGCCATTCCTGTCTCCAGAGGAGTTTCCTGACCCAGAGATTGAATCCGGGTCTCCTGCATCGCAGGCAGATTCTTTACCCTCTGAGCCACCAGGGAAGCCCCCTGGACAGATGAGATGCTGCTAAATAGTCTATAAGGTACAGAACAGCCTCTCCCTCCCTACCCCCATCCTCCACACACACCCACAACACATGAAAAGACCGAAATATAATTTGGGCCAAAATGTCAATAGTATCAAATGTGAGAAAATTGCTATAGAGAGACTTCTATAAATCCCTTTGACACAAGGACAAGGTAATCCCCCTCGTGTCTGATCCAGAGGTGGTTCCCATGTCTGTGTTTCTCCTGGAACAGTTCCGAGGACCCCTCAGCACCTACTCCCAGCCTCAGAGCGACTGTCAGGAGACTCTCTCTGCTGTCTTTCCCAGGTTCCATGGATGCAGTTAAAGTGAGGGGGGGAGGAGGGAGAGGAATCAAGCATTCCTCCCGCTTGGCTCACACTCTTTCCCTCTTACACTGACAGCTGTTTCAGGATGTTCGGCTCTGCAGATGGAGTTGTTCCCATTTCCTGTCAAGATTGTTTCTCAGCACAAATAGTGAAAATACTTTCAAAAAGGAGTGCTCAAAATTTGGGCATTTCTTAAAATACTCTATAACTACAGGCTAACTACAGACTTTTAAAAATGTCTAATGTCACTACCCTCTTTTACAATTGTTCACCCTCTCATACACGGCTAACAATGCCACCCTTGTGAGAAGAAAAACAAATAAACAAGCTTCCACACCTCAGGAAATACAGTCCAGTCCATTCCCCCCAAAACAGAGTGTAGTCCAACCAACCTGTGAGATAGGCTTTGCTTCCTGTTTGTGAAGACACTATGAGGGAAAACGTTACATACTTTACGTTTTTATGTGTGTGTATTCCTGGAGCTCATATTTCTTAAGCTTCCAAACCAATCATTGATCTCTGTGGGACACCAACAAAACATTAAGCAAACAACTTCATCTTGAGAGCAAGCAACATCATCTTGGGACTCAAATAATTAAGGAGTTGTATGAGATGCAGTCAGATGGGAAAAGCTATTTAAAGCTGGTTCACAATCATGTCTGACTCTGTGTGAGTCTATGGGCCATAGCCCATCAGGCTCCTATGTCCATGGGATTCTCTAGGCAATGATACAGGAGTGGGTTGCCATGCTCTCCTCCAGGGGAATCTTCCTGACCCAGGGATTGAACCTCTGTCTCCTGAATTGCAGGTGGATTCTTAACCCATTGAGACACCTGGAAAGCCCCAAGTTGGTACATGTTATTACAGTTCAACACAATTCCTTTCAGATGACATGATGAACTGCAGAGCATTTTTTGCTGCATTCAAACATTGCCCTCTGAACGAGGGATTATTTTGCCATTATGAAATATGTGTATAAGTCTTATAATCTGTGCCAGTCTTATACTTAGAGCTCCTTTCTGGAGGACATAGGGTTTGAAGTCACAATAGCATTCTGCCAAATACCAGAAAGGGGTGGAAATAATGATCCACCTTTGCTGAGAATAATAGCAATTGCTCATATTTGCTGATCACTTTGTATGTGCTGTGTACTCTTCTGAATGCAACAACCCACACCTTTCATCTTTATAAAAATAAGTGAGATGATTATAGCTATGAAAATAAGTGAGATGATTATGGCCATGCAGCATCTAAGATGACTTAGACACTGGCAGCTGTAACTTGCACAAAGTCATAAATGGAATCATTGATAGAATGAGCTCATATGCTGCTTTTTGGTTTTTGCCATCTGGCCCTGTGTTAGGAAGAGCAGAGCCACTGACTGTGCTGGAAACCGTGCTCCCTGCTCAATGCAGAGACCGTTTAATGGGTCTGCCTGAAGGATCTCTCCCAAGTCACTTCTTATCTGACTGCATAACCTCTCCTTAAACCAACAGTGCTCAAAGGAGAGTCTGTTGTGTGTGCCCTTGAATATACCAAACATCCAAGAATTCCACGTAATTTCATTTTTCAGAAGCAAGGATTCCTCTTATTCATTCATGTATTACCTGGTGAATTATCCCAATTAAAAAAGCAAAAACAAACTCCCAAAACTTAAAACATAAGAGTGCTGTGAAGTACTGCTTTCCAGAAAGCCTGAGATTGTCTTGTGTGTGTGTGTGTGTGTGTGTGTGTGTAATAAAGTTTTATTAAAGTATAANGGATTGGGGGCAGGAGGAGAAGGGGATGACAGAGGATGAGATGGCTGGATGGCATCACTGACTTGATGGACCTGAGCCTGAGTGAACTCCAGGAGTTGGTGATGGACAGGGAGGCATGGCATGCTGAAATTCATAGGGTCGCAAAGGGTCGAACGCTACTGAGCGACTGAACTGAACTGAACTGAAAATCACTGCAGATGGTGACTGCAGCCATGTTATTAAAAGATGCTTGCTCCTTGGAAGAAAAGTTATAACCAACATACACTGCATATTAAAAAGCAGAGACATTACTTTACCAACAAAGGTCCATCTACTCAAAGCTATGATTTTTCCGGTAGTCATATGTGGATGTAGAGTTGGACTATAAAGAATGCTGAGTGCTGAAGAATTGATGCTTTTGTACTGTAGTATTGGAGACGACTCTTGAGAATCCCTTGGACTGCAAGGAGATCAAACCAGTCAATCCTAAAGGAAATCAGTCCTGAATATTATTTGGAAAGACTAATGTTAAAGCTGAAATTCCAATACTTTGGCTACCTGATGCAAAGAACTGACACATTTGAAAAGATTCTGATGCTGGGAAAATTGAAGGCAGGAGGAGAAGGGGATGACAGAGGATACGATGGTTCGATGGTATCACCGACTCAATGGATGTAATTTTGAGCAAGTTCTGGGAGTTGGTGATGGACAGGGAAGCCTGGCATGCTACAGTCCTTTGGATTTCAAAGAACTGGACGCGACTAAGCAACTGAGCTGATCTGAAATGTCCAGACTTAAATCACAAAATGATTTTACCCTCTTGATTAAAATGGAAGCTAGAATGTTATCATCTTAATTTAAAAATTTTGTCTAGGTTTCTAATTTCAGTTATGACATCTGACAGCCTTAGAAATCACCACCTATGATTCTCAGAACAGAGTGAAATAAAAAGTATGAATGAATGAAAGTCAACAACTCCTCTTGGGCCTATCAGAGAATTGATGTCACAGGACAAATTGACAACCCCAAATTTGAAAGGATGGGAAAATTTGAAAGGATGGAAAAGATAGCTGAGATCAGCTATCTTGGAGCACAAACTGCTACAGTCAAGAATTGGTAGAACATTTAAGTAGCAATTTGACAAATTGCTAGAGGTTGAATGGATACTAGCTTTATAGGAAGAAACAACTGGGAGCCTAGTCTTAGTGAGGTCCTGACACATTCATGGGTTTTATTGACAGAAACTTCAAAACTTAAAGTCTGAAAGTGTTCTAATAGGAAAAAAGACAAGTGCACCCACTATCACAAACCCAATGCAATATAGTATTGTAATTCCTAGTAAGAGCAATCAGACAAGACAGAAAAAGAAAAGGCATTCAAATTATAAAGGAGTGGATAAAATTACCTCTGTAGATGATATGCTTTTATATACACTAAGTCTTAAAGGCTCCATCAAAAATTGTTGGAACTAATTGACAAAAACTGTAAAGCCACAGTAAACAAATCAATATACAGAAATCAGTGTGTTCCATACAACGATGATAAAATACCTGAAAAATAAAGAAAGAAAATGATTCCACTCACAACCATATCAAAAATTAAAATACCTAAGGATAAATTTAGGCAAGGAAATGAAATACTTGTACACTGAAAACTATGAGACTTTGATGAAAGAAATTGAAAGCAAATAAATGAAAAGCTANGAAAAATAAAGAAAGAAAATGATCCCACTCACAACCATATCAAAAATTAAAATACCTAAGGATAAATTTAGGCAAGGAAATGAAATACTTGTACACTGAAAACTATGAGACTTTGATGAAAGAAATTGAAAGCAAATAAATGAAAAGCTATCCTGTCTTCATAGAGGAGAAGAATATCATTTATACACCCATACTATTCAAAATCATCCATCAATCTCATGTAATTCCTATCAAATAATTTTATGGTACATTTCACAGGAATATAAATAAATTCAAAGTTCATGAAGAACCACAAAGACCCTGAATAGCCAAAGCATTCTTGAGAAAGGGAAACAAAGCTAGAGACATGACACTGCCTTTCAAACCACATTACAGATCGATAACAATAAAATCACTATGGTGCCAGCATGAAGATACACACATAGACCAAACAGGACAGAATTGAGAGCCCAGAAATAAACCAGCATATATCGTAGAACAGTACTGGACAAGGGTGCAAATTATATTCAACGGGGAAAGGATAGCCTCTCCAGTAAAGAATGTTGGGAAAACTGGCTAAACACATGTTAATTTGCAGTCAATTAACAGTGGAAACAGTGTCAGACTTTATTTTGGGGGGCTCCAAAATCACTGCAGATGGTGACTGCAGCCATGAAATTAAAAGACGCTTACTCCTTGGAAGGAAATTTATGACCAACCTAGATAGTATATTCAAAGCAGAGACGTTACTTTGCCAAAAAAGGTCCGTCTAGTCAAGGCTATGGTTTTTACAGTGGTCATGTATGGATGTGAGAGTTGGACTATGAAGAAAGAAAAGTAGATGCTTTTGAACTGTGGTGTTAGAGAAGACTCTTGAGAGTCCCTTGGACTACAAGGAGATCCAACCAGTCCATTCTGAAGATCAACCCTGGGATTTCTTTGGAAGGAATGATGCTAAAGCTGAAACTCCAGTTCTTTGGCCACCTCATGCAAAGAGTTGACTCATTGGAAAAGACTCTGATGCTGGGAAGGATTGGGGGCAGGAGGAGAAGGGGACGACCGAGGATGAGATGGCTGGATGGCATCACTGACTCGATGGACGTGAGTCTGAGTGAACTCCTGAGTTGGTGATGGACAGGGAGGCCTGGTGTGCTGCAATTCATGGAGTCACAAAGAGTCAGACACAACTGAGCGGCTGAACTGAACTGAACTGAACTGATAAGTAATATGTTAAGGAGTCTAATGAAGGTATACAAGAGGACACATGCTTGAATAGATGGGAGTTTTCATAGAGAAATTGCAACTCCAAGAAAATCAAAAGAAATGCGGAAACTCAAACATTCTAAAGTAAATAAAAATGCATTTGTTTGGGGCCCATCAATAGACTGGACATGGCCAAAATAAGAATCAGTGAGCTTCAAGTTAGATGAGTCAAAACTTTCCAGCCTGATATGCAGGGAGAAAAAATACTGAAAAGGAAAACATAAAAGAACATGCAAGAAGAGTGGAATAATTACAAAAGGTACAGAGGCAGACCTGGGTGATACTGTAGGTTTAGTTCCAAACTATTACAATAAAGTGAATATTGCAATAAAGCAAATTTGATTGCTTATAAAAGTTATGTTTACACTTTACTATAATCTATTAACTGTATAATAGTGTTATATCTAAAAATATATACACACTATAAAATACTTAACTGCTAAAAAATGCTAGCCATCATCTGAGCCTTCAGCAAGTCATAGTAGTAACAAAGATCATTTATCACAACAATAACGAAGCTTAAAATATTGTAAGAATTACCAAAATGTGACACAGAGGCATGAAGTAAGAAATGTTATTAGAAAAATGGTTCTGATAGTTATGATCTAAGCAGGGTCGCCACAAACCTCCAATTTGTTGGAAAAAAAAATCATTATCTGCAAAGCAAACTAAAGCAAAGAATAATAAAGTGAGGTATGCCGATAATATTTATAGAATAGAAACACCAGAAGGTGAAAGACAAAAAGGAGGAGAAGGAATATTTGAAGTACTAATGACTGAGAACTTTTCAAAGCTAATTAAAGATTTCAAACCACAGATCCAAGAAATTCACAGAAAACCAAGCAAATATCAACAATTTTGCATATAATATATCATACTTAACCTGAAGAAAACTAAAGACAATGAGAAAATCTTGAAATAGGAGAAAAAAAAAATCACACCTTACCAATAATGAAAAAGGACTAAGAAATAATCAGACTTCATATCAGAAGCCATGCAAAAAGAAGGAGAAGAATGAAGTATTTAAACTGTTGATAGCACCCCAAATTGGAAACAAATAAGATGTTATTTAAAATATGAATGGATAAACTATGGTACTACTACACATTGGAATATATTTATCAAAATCAAGAAATGGGCTATCAAGCCATAAAAAGACATTAAGTAACTCTAAATGTATATTGCTGAGCAAAAGAAACATTATACATTTGTCAACATCCTTAGGACTTAATAGCAAAGAGAAAGTTTGGGTATATCATTTAAAAGAAAAAAAATCATTTAAGATGTTGTGGGATCTGCAGAAAGACTACAGCCTGTGTAAAAAGAAGCTATCTGCACTGCACATGAATTAAACAGCCACACCAAAGAGAGCTGAAGGAAAATTGCTGATCACAGTAGCTTTGGAAATGAATGAAATATGTAAAACTAAGGTGGCATTAGTAGTAAAGAAACTGCCTGCCAATGCAGGAGACATAAGAGATGTGGGTTTGACCCCTGGGTTGGGAAGATCTCCTGGAGGAGGGCATGGCAACCCACTCCAGTATTCTCGCCTGGAGAATCTCCATTGACAGAGGAGCCTGGCAGGCTGAAGTCCAAGGGGGTGCAGAGTTGGACACAACTGAAACAACATAGCATGCATGCATGTACAACTAAAGTCTAAAGGTATTGAACAGAATCTCTGTCCATTACTTGAAAATGTTCTCCATGGATTGATAATTCTGATATTCCTGAATACCCACTAATTGTTATGCTGACATTGACCAAATAAAGAAATGGATGGGGGTACTGTGAGAGCCAATTGAAGTGGAATTTACAGATAAGCAAGCAGAGGCTGTTAGAATGATCCATGAGGTGATGGGTTAGATTTGAAGACAGTAAGAACTCATGCTTAACTTAATATATATGTGGCTCAATATAAATATTTTTAGATACATGTATATGCACAGGTTAGTATACACACATATATATCTTTGCTCTGTGTGCTGAAAGGGCTTAGAAGCTACAATATTTCTCCAGCAACACACACACTGGGGGTTTCTTTGAGAAATAACTGATTATGAGGCAGATGGGGGGAAATACAAGATGAGTCTGGAGCATCCCATAGGGCTATCAAGTAAGAATTTGCTCAAAAAACTGTAATGATTAGAGTATGTCAAAGGCACACAAAGGCTATCTGAAAGAGTTCACAGTGGCTAAAGCTAGAACAATTTGAGTGATAAATAATAAAGAAGCATTGGATTTTAACCCAAAGTATAAGATAAATATCTATGAGTTCATATGAGAGAAGAGGGAAATCTCCCATGCATATGAAGTTCAGATAATCTATTAATATATAAACACTTCATCCTAACCTTAAAGAAGAGTAACATGACTCCCCACTTGGGCTATATGCAGTTTACTTTCTCTAAAAAAGTGAAGTCTAAAATGGGGAGTGTGGAGAAACCTGACAAATAATACCTCAGTCAGTTAACCAAGGTCACTATCAGCATAAATAAATCATGTTAATATATGTACCCTTTATATGAGTGGCAAAATGGTGGTTTTCTTCTATGATCATTGTCCCAAATCCATATCTTCTTTCTAACCATGAGAAACACCAGACAAATTCCAATAAAACATCCCAAATATACCCAGCCAGACTCCCAAAAACTATCAAGGTCATCAAATACAAGGAAATTCTGAGAAACTGCACAATCAAGAGAAATTTGAGCTAAATGCAATGTATTATTTTGGATGGGATCATGAAACAGAAAAGTAAGAACAAAGGAAATCTGAATAGAGTATGGACTTAAGTTAATAAAAATATATATCAATACTAATTTGTTAGTTTTAACAAATGAACCATGCTAATTAGTATTGGATTAGCCAAAAAACGTTTTTGTGGGTCTTTATAACATCTTATAGAAAACCCAAATGAACATTTTGGCCAACATAATATGTTAATAATAGGAGAAACTGGGAGGGCATATGGACACTGACTGTATTATTGTGTAATTTTTTTCTGTAAACATAAAACTGTTCAAAAAGTGTTTGCTAAGAAAAGAAAGAGAAGCCAGGTCTATTTGAGAAAAGATCCTCCAGCATTATCACAGTATATAGCATAAATCTTCTAAGAAAATAAAAGTGGCTCAATTGTGTCCAACTCTGTGACCCACCAGGCTACTCTGTCCCCGGAATTCTCAAGAGTACTGGAGTGGGTAGCCATTACCTTCTCCAGGGGCTCTTCCTGACCCAGGGATGAAACACAGGTTTCCTGCCTTGCAGGAAGATTCTTTACCATTTGAGCCACCAGGGAAGCCCTAGAATTATCACAGTATAGAATATAAATCTTCCTCTATGCCTTCCTCTTAAAGGATGTAAGACAATCTATGAGAACAACTGTGCACTAGGGAGAAATACTGAGACTTTTCAAAGATTAGCAGACACTGGCTCTAAATTGATTAATTCCTAAACACCAAAAATGTCACTGTAGCTCATTAGGTAAAGTGTGTATTTTTGAAGGTGAGAGATGGAGTGCTGGGCCAAACTGAACTTGTAGTAGGACCAGGTAGTAAATCATTATATGATTACTTTCTGAATGTATAATGGAAATAGACATAATTCACAATTCTTAGAAATTCCATATCGGCTCTCTGACCCATGGAAAATTGGCCAACATAACAGGAATGACTACTGGAAACCTCTGAAATTTCCTCACTCAAGGAGTATAGTAAACCAGAAGCACATCCCATTCCTGTTGAATTATAGAAATTAATTTACCATCAGGGGACCTCAGGAAACGTGCAATGATTTGGGTGAAGTGGCCTACAGGTGACATGTATAACTTCTTACAGTTTTAAGATGTCGGGATTCAAAGGACAGTAAATATTATGAAAGATAAGAACAGTACTGAAAGAGTGTAGTTTGAAATTGCATGGATTTAGAGATGCATTGCAGAAACAAACGTAGTGTAAAGTTACAAACTGCAAAGTGTGACTGGAGAGATTTTTCAGGGATTAAGTAACCTTTAACCAAATGTATATTTAGAACTGCTACTACCTGCAAAAGGATTATAATGTGTTTGTCTTTTATTGGGGTTATCTGCTAAGACTGCCCTTTTCAGGGGTTTTATTAGCTATGCTAATTGGAAACATTTAGAATTGCATGAGCCCTTTTTGCTAGTAAAGATTAAGCAGTGTCTTACTCCATTCAGGCTGCTCTATCAGAATACCATGAACTGGATGGCTTATAAACAGCAAAAATTGATTTCATATAGTTCTGGACTCTGAAAAATCTAAGATTAAGGTGCTACTAGATTCAGTGTCTGGTTAGAACCTGTTTCTTATGCCATAGACACCTTTTCACTGTAAGTTTACATGGCAGAATTCCATTCCTAATCACCTCCCAAAGTGACCTAATCACCTCCCAAAGGCCCTACCTCCAAATATCCTCATATCAGGGATCAGGTTTCAACACTAATTTTGAGGAGAAAGGCACAAATGTTCAGTCCATGAGAACAGTATAAAATTCCATGGAAACAAACAGTTTCATAGATGTTAGCAAATGACACAGTGCTTCTGTGTCAGAGACAAAGGACTTGATCACTCATATTTACAGTGTTTCCACATGTGAGGTGGAGCAGCCAAGATGGATATGCCCACGCAATGGGTTTCAATCCTCACCGAGGAGCCCCAGATTAGGAAACCACAATTTTTCTGAAGGGCTTTAAGAAAACCTGTTCAACTTTTGCCTTAGAAGGAGATATTATCTATCTAAAATTTGAAATGAAACTTTACCCAGAAGTAAAAGTGAACTTCCACATGTTCAAGCTGGATATAGAAAAGCCAGAGGAAACAGATCAAATTGCCAACATCTGTTGGATTGTTGAAAAAGAAAGAGAGTTCCAGAAAAACATCTACTTCTGCCCTATTGACTATGCCAAAGCATTTGACTATGTGGATCACAGCAAACTATAGAACATTCTTNGAATCAAGGTCTTTCTCAGTGACACATTTATTCACATAAGGTGGCCAAAGTATTGGAGTATCAGCTTCAACATCGGTCCTTCCAATGAATATTCAAAGCTGATTTCCTTTAGGATTGACTGGTTGGATTTCCTTGCAGTCCAAGGGACTCTCAAGTGTCTTCTCCAACACCACAGTTCAAAAGCATCAATTCTTCAGTGCTCAGCCTTCATTATGGTCCAACTCTAACATCCATACATGGCTACTGGAAAAAACATAGCTTTGACTAGATGGACCTTTGTTGGCAAAGTGATATCTCTGCTTTTTAATATGCTGTCTAGGTTTGTCATAGCCTTTCTTCCAAGGAGCAAGTGTCTTTTAATTTCAAGGTTGCTGTCACCATCTACAGTGATTTGGAGCCCAAGGAAACAGTCAGTCACTGTTTCCATTGTTTTCCCACCTACTTGCCATAAGTGATGGGACCAGATGTTATGTTAGTTTTTTGAATATTGGGTTTTAAACGAGATGTTTCACTCTCTTCTTTCACTTTCATCAAGAGGCTCTTCAGTTCCTCTTAGTTTTCTGCCATAAAGTTGGTGTCATCTGCGTATCTGAGGTTATTGATATTTCTCCCAGCAATCTTGATCTCAGTTTGTGCTTCATCCAAGGCTATGTATTGTTTATTTTAGCAGAATATGTTATAAGAGATTTTTATGTGGATGTTTCTGTAGGCAGAAGGATTTCTAAAGGCCTAGAGGCCTAAGTTTCTAGAGACTTAAAATATTCTTCTTTGACATATTAATCATTATAAATTGGTTATTTTCAGAGAGACAGCACATGGTGAATGAATCTGAAAACCAAGGAGAAGCTGACTTTTGGTAAGAAAAGGCAACAAATTTAACTTTTACTTTGATCTGGTTTCAATCCATGGGGAGGGAAGATCCCCCAGAGAAGGGAAAGGCTACACACTTCAGTATTCTGGCCTGGAAAATTCCATGGACTGTATAATCCATGGGTCACAAAGAGTCAGACAGGACTGAGAGACATTCATTTTCACTTTATAATTGTAACAGAAATGTCCATGTACTTGAATGTCTCAGTTCTGTACCTGAAGCAGGAGGATGACCAAATATCTGGAAACTCATCAATGTAGAAGACAATTATTTAATCCTACAATACAGTCTTCCTTGTTTGCTACGTGTTTTCTTGTAACACCCATGACTAACTGTTGTCTCTCAACACCCTATTCTATCTTTTGCAGAGAATGGTATTTAAGATACAGGCTTTGGACATTTGGATGAGTTATTCAGTTTTTTTGAATCTCTCCCATATATACGGGTTATCAAAATTTGCTTGAGTTTCTCCTGTTCATCTGTTTAATGTCAATGTAATTATTAGGCAAGCTGAAGAACATAGAAGTGTAGAAGAAATTTTATTTCTTCCCAACATCTCCATAATATAACCCTCTGAGGAAAGGGCATCCCCAAGTTAGAGTATTTTCAGGGGACCTATGTTCTGTTTTGATATTAAAGTAGAAGAGAAGAAGAATAGACACAGATTGAGTTATTAGGTACAGGACAATATCCTGGGGAAAAAGTGATTGCTTGGGAAATTCCACTGTTGTGATGAAAATCTCTATAGCAGACATCCACCTCATGATTATCTGTTACATATAGAATGCCTGAGGCTGACTTCAGGCATTATTCAAAAAAAAGAGAACAAACAATATGATCAAGACTTGTTTGCCATCTCTTGGTTTTGCTTTACTTTATACATATATTTCATGTTTTTGTGCTGTAAATAAATGTCTTCTCTGAAGTTAAGAAAGAGAGTCACTAGACACAGCTTCAAGTGAAGTTACTTCACGTTTATAATAATGGATCCTTAAAGGCAATGGGTAAATTTTAGTGGGAACAGTGACTGATTTTATTTTTTGGGGCTCCAAAAATCACTGCAGGTGGTGACTGCAGCCATGAAATTAAAAGACACTTACTCCTTGGAAAAGAAGTTATGACCAACATAGATAGCATATTAAAAAGCAGAAGCATTACATTGCCAACAAAGGTCCATCTAGTCAAGGGTATAGTTTTTCCAGTAATCATGTATGGATGTGAGAGTTGGATTATAAAAAATGCTGAGAGCCGAAGAATTGATGCTAATGAACTGTGGTGCTGGAGAGGACTCTTGAGAGTTCCTTGGACTGCAAAGAGATGCAACAAGTCCATCCTAAAGGAAGTCAGTCCTAAATATTCATTGGAAGGACTGATGCTGAAGCTGAAACTCCAATACTTTGGCACCTGATGTGAAGAGCTGATTCATTTGAAAAAGCCCTGATTCTGGGAAAGATTGAAGGCAGGAAGAGAAGGGGATGACAGAGGATGAGATGGTTGGATGGCATCACCAACTCAATGGACATGAGTTTGAGTAACCTCTGGGAGTTGGTGATGGACAGGGAGGCCTGGCATGCTGAAATCCATGAAGTTGCAAAGAGTCAGATATGACTGAGCAACTGAACTCAGCTGAAATAAAGTTTTCTTGACTAGCTCTTGCAGAGAAAATTTGGAAAGGGCTTTTGTTATCCTGACTCAAGTCATACGTCTCTATCTGAATAAATTGTAGTCTTGGGAATATGACACTAAAACAGAACAGGACGCTCTGAGGCTCTCCAGATACAAATCCTCTCAGGGTACCACATTTCTTGTTTGTAAAAAAAAAAGGCTTAATTTAGTCTCCTGGATCTTGCCTGAATCAAATAATTGCATATAAGAGAAAGGATGGAATGCAGAAACAAAGGAAGAGCAATATAATAATAAAAGTGTACTCATGGAGAAGGTGCTAGTCCTTCTTCAAGGACTATATACAACAATGTATTTGAGTTTTTTTATAGGAACTAACAAAACTCAACATTAAAAAAAAAAACAAACTAACATCATGTATCTGTTCCCATCTCATTTCATGGTAAATAGAAGGGGAAAAAGTGGAAAGGGTGACAGATTTTATTTTCTTGGGCTCCAAAATCAGTGTGCACAGTTACTGCAGCCACAAAATTCAAAGATGCTTGCTCCTTGGAAGGAAAGCTATGACAAACTTAGTGTATTAATAAACAGAGTTGAAAAATAGACATCACTCTGCCAACAAATGTCCATATATTCAAAGTTTTGGTTTTCCAGTAGCCAGGTACAGATGTGAGAGTTGGACCATAAGGAAAGTTGAATGTCAAAGAAGTGATGTTTTTGAACTGTGGTACTGGAGAAACCTCTCTCTTGAGAGTCCCTTGGACTGCAAAATCAAGCCAGTCAGTGCTAAAGGAAATCAACCTTGAGTATTCATTGGAAGGGCTAACGCTGAAGTGGAAACTCCAATACTTTGGCTACTTGGTGCAAAATGCCAACTCACTGGAAAATATCCTGATGCTGGGAAAGATCAAATGCAAAAGGAGAAGAGGGCAGTAGAAGATGAAATGTTCGGTTAGCATCACTGACTCAATGGATATGAATTTGAGCAAGCTCCAGGAGACAGTGAAAGGCAGAGAAGTGCTACAGTCTATGGAGAAGCAAAGAGTCAGACACTACTAAACGACTGAACAACTACAACGACAACAAGAACCAAGGTCACCAGTCAGGTGGAAGACGGCAACTTCAGGATGAGCACAAGATTTCCGTAGCACCACCCTGTTACTTCACCAACAATCAGATGAAAGTCTGCACACAGTGGAAGATAAAAGACTCTGATCCCTTCCCTGAAACAGTTTTCCCTTTAAAAACTTGAATAAAAATTAAAAAATAAAATAAAATAGAAAATGCTGATAAAAAAAAAAAAAACTTTAATAGTTTAGTTTTAGTGGACTCTTCAGAGCTGTTTGTTGGACACAAGTCCTCCTCTCCCCAGGTTGCTGGCCTAATGAATAAAGTAGTCTTTCCTTTTCCAACCAATATTTGCTGCTTGGGTATTGACTTTCAGCTATGAGCAGCTGAACCTGAATATGGTAAACAACACCATTAGACAGTCTTAAATTAAATGCTCACTCCTGAAATATGTTTAAGAATAGAGTAGCATGATGACAACTGCACCAGGTCGGTATATGAGAGGAGTAATTCTCTGGAAGAAGAATTGCCAGGCATGTTGTATGCAGTTGTATGCAGTTGTATGCAGTTCATGTTCTCTTGGAACAGGGGTCCCAAAGGAAGAAATAAATATTTCAAATAGAAAGGATTTGACACTTTACAAGAGACCACAAACCCAGGTCCTATGAAAACTACTGAGAGATGAATCGTGTAAGCCTCAAAATATATGAAAAAAAGAGAGAGAGAGAGAGAGATTTTAAAGCAAATAAAACTGATTTTTATAATGATGATAAATTTTACTATGATTGAAACTGAGCAAGACCCTCTGATTTTGTCCAAAAGCCTTTTATTGTTCCCAGTGTCTAGGAAAGACTTCAACATTCTAGACCTTCCCTGAGTTCCACAGGATAGATTCAAAAGGTTACTGAAAGGGAAAAAGGATGAATAGCCAAGAAATAATATGCAGGCATAAAACCGTGTCCTGGGTCTTTCTCCAGAGATATACAAAACACTATATCTTTGAGTCCTTCTGCAGGAACTAAGGCTGCCTCTTGGGTGGAGGACGGTAATTTAAGGCTGAGCACATTTCTGGAAAATCCCCCTGTTACCTACTGCTACTGCTAAGTCGCTTCAGTCGTGTCCGACTCTGTGTGACCCCATAGACGGCAGCCCACCAGGCTTCCCCATCTCTGGGATTCTCCAGACAAGAACACTGGAGTGGATTGCCATTTCCTTCTCCAGTGCATGAAAGTGAAAAGTGGAAGAGAAGTTGCTCAGTCGTGTCCAACTCTTCAAGACCCCATGGACTGCAGCCTACCAGGCTTCTCCTTCCATGGGATTTTCCAGGCAAGAGTACTGGAGTGGGATGCCATTGCCTTCTCCCCTATTACCTAACCACCAATCAATCAGAAGAAAATCACATACCCTGCAACTCTCACTCCACATTTTGCTTATAAAATCTCTTGCCCAAAACCATTCGATCTTTTGAGTATTAGCTGCCCATTCTCTTTGTTTTACCCTGCAATAAGTGCTTCTTTGTTCCAAACTCTGATATTTTGGTTTGGCTTCACAGTGTTTTGGGTACATGAACTTGTATTTGGCAACGTGATGACAACCACATTACTTCTGACTGATATTTATTAAGCACCTATGCTCTGCCTAGCATACTATGTAGTTTGTCTCATTCAATTTTGAACAGAAGCTCAATGAGATACATTTTATTATTATCTCTATACAGCAAATGGAGAAATTGAAACATTTCTAGTTTCACAGCCAGTTTAAAAAAAAATAAGAGAGAGTCAAGATTCACAGTCAGATTTTATTTCAAATGTCATGTTCTTAACTAAATAGCCTGTTACATTTTTATTTCCTTAAAGCAGGAATTGTGCTTTTAAAATCTGTATGCTCAGTACCTATAATTTCATCTGGCACATTGTATGTGAATATGTGCTTGTTTAATGACAACATAAATGTGGATGCAACTTCCAGCTTGGAAGTCTCAGACTCCCCCTTTTGAACTATTCTCAGCCTGAAGTTTCATAAGAAGTAAAGAATACTTCCTTCTTACTTATAAACCCATAGAAAGATTGCACAGCAGGTATTTCCCCTCTAAATAATGCTAGATTTATTTGTCCATTTTTTCCAAAACTATGAATTAAGGGATTTCTATAAGTGTCTAGTACTCCTTTGGCCTTTATGATCAAAGAAAAATCTGCATCGGGAGTTTATATTCTAGTGGAAAAAAAAGAATAAACAGTGAACATGATATAGAAATAAATTACCTACTAGTGTAGAAAACAAATGCTATGGGAAAAATATGACATCAGTTCAGTCATTCAGTCATGTCCGATTCTTTTGAGGCCCCATGGACTGCAGCATGCCAGGTCTCCCTGTACATCACCAGCTCCCAGAGCTTGCTCAAATTCATGTCCATCGTGTCAGTAATGCCATCCAACCATCTCACCCTATATTATCCCCTTCTCCTCCTACCTTCAATCTTTCCCAGCATCAGTGGCTTTTCAAATGAGTCAGTTCTTCGCATCAGGTGGCCAAAGTATTGGAGCTTCAGCTTCAGCATCAGTCTTTGCAATGAATATTCAGGACTGATTTCTTTTATGATGGGCTGGTTTGATCTCCTTTCTGTCCAAGGGACTCTCAAAACATTATATAAGACATAATGTAAAGAAAATCCGGCAAGCAGGGGGTTAGAGAAAAGAAGGGAAGTAGTAATAAAAAAATAGGCTGTACCACATGAACATGTTTCAGTAATTGCGATGAAAAAGCAAATTGATTTTACTTTATTTAAATTTATTTTTATTTATTTGACTGCTCTAGGTCTCATTTATGGCACATGATATCTTCCATCACCCTTGCAGCATGCACAATCTCTGGTTCAGTTGTGCAAAATCTTAATTACAGCATGTAAGATCTAGTTCCCCCACCACGTGACTAGGTATCAAATCCAGGGCCTCTGCTTTAGGAGCCTGGAGTCTCAGCCAAAGGACAAGCAGGGAACTCTGAAAGAGTCAATTCTTATAAAATTTGTGTATTTTCTTAATGTTTATTTTTAAAAGTTCTTTTAATAATACCATTTTACTTTTGGTTTTAATTTTAACTCATTTTATTATATTAGTGCAAGCATAATATCATATCATGAAAGTCTTATGAACTAGAAAATAATTATTATGAACCTAGATTGTAGTACATATATAAAAAGAATTCCAACTAACATTTACATAGTAGTGGCTGAGATTTTGACTGTTTAAATAAAGTCGGTTTAAATGTCATTGCACATTAAAATATTAAAAAAAAAAGGAAAATGAATTTTAGCCATTTTTTAAATGCTGGGTTCTGACTGATCAAGCAGAAAGAAAAAAGCATCATTTTTGTTTCTATAAAAAAATAAAGTATGTATTTTATTTTCTCATTCTACAGGACTATATACAGAAGTAAGAAAAACATTAATATTTTCACTTATTGGGGGAATATAGAAACATCACAACATTCATTTAGTTAAAAAAAAAATGACTCAAGAAAGCACAAGTTGACTTAATTTAAAAATATAGTTATAGGCATGTTATTTTGTTAATTTTCTCAAAAGATAGTAACTGACAGAGCCTCTTAGTGGTCTATGATGTAGGGCCTTCAAAGTACAAATTTGTCATATATAGCTTTTATTATGTTGAGGTATGTTCCTTCTATTCCTGCTTTCTGGAGAGCTTTTANCTCTGATTCTGGGAGGGACTGGGGGCAGGAGGAGAAGGGGATGACAGAGGATGAGATGGCTGGATGGCATTACTGACGCGACGGACATGAGTCTGAGTGAACTCCCGGAATTGGTGATGGACAGGGAAGCCTGGCGTGCTGCAGTTCATGGGGTCGCAAAGAGTCAGACAAGACTGAGCGACTGAGCTGAACTGATACATACTGAAATTTCTCTAGAAATTTAGATCAACCCAGAATGCCTAGAAATTAGTTCTATGTTCAAAAGTAACCTTTTTCCTTTTATTAATATTGAATAGCATCTTAATTTCTCTTTGACTTAACTACTTCAATTATAAAACTTAAAACTCTGAAAATTATGCTTATACATACAGGTTTGTATTCTCATTCATGCACNCTAGAAATTAGTTCTATGTTCAAAAGTAACCTTTTTCCTTTTATTAATATTGAATAGCATCTTAATTTCTCTTTGACTTAACTACTTCAATTATAAAACTTAAAACTCTGAAAATTATGCTTATACATACAGGTTTGTATTCTCATTCATGCACATTTGCTGAGACCAATAAAAGTTGCCTTGTACAGGATTTCTTACTTACTAGGTGCTTACAAATAAAGTATCATTAAAAATAACAATAGAAATGCATAGTACTTAAGCATAAAACTGAAAACTAGGGTAAACCTTTCATAGGAAGAATTATGAAATATAAAACATTGACAAGGTCCTAAATAAATGGAGAGACATAGCATGTTCTTAAAGAGAAAATTTGATATCATAATTATACCAGTTCTTAATTGATACTAAGCTCAAACTTATTCCATTAAAAAGCTCAAAACAATTTTTGTCAGTCCTCACATAGTAATGATATATTTGGGAAGTAAAATTATAAAATAACCAAGAAACTCCTGAAAGAGGATGAAATTGAAAAAGAAGAATAAAAGTCCTTGCTTTGCAATATCATACTATATATTAAGTATTTTTACAAAGATATGATAATTACACTGTGGTATTGACGCAAGGAAAGACATCAGAACTGTATAAAGGGCCCCTCCAAGCATTTGTTGTTGTTTAGTCACTAAGTTGAGTCCACTTCTTTGCAACCCTATGGATGTGGTCTGCCAGTCTCTTCTGTCCAGTAGACATGGATAATTAATGGAAACCTGGTCACTGACCCAGCTACCATTGCAGACCAGTGGTACATATTCAATACATTGTTATACAGTTGACTGTAAATACAGAAAAATAAGACAAATAAATCCCTATCTCCCACCCTATTCCAATCTCCTTCAACTTGGCCTATGTAAAAACTAAGAACTTAAATACTGCTTCAGGAACTTAAATACTGCTTAAGTTTTATGTAAATCACAAATACATAAAAGGAAAAAAAATTATAGATCTTTAGCTTCAATGTCTATTTCTTCATAAGACTGTTGTGCCCAAGAACACACTTGAGTAGAGGTATCATTTACAGATTTTTATGTTCTTTTTCACTTTAACTTCATTCACATTTATAAGAGAGGGCCACAACTCTCAATTATCCAGAAGTATCTTGTGGCATAAAACTAAGTATCTGAAAAAATGAGAAGTCAAAAACTTCCATCAATAGACCAAATACACTATAATCTTGCTCTAAAATAGTCTTATTTGCTCTCTCATATATATGCTATTTTTTCCAGAGGAAAATGTTTAGCATGAGGACTGTAATGCTTTTTCTATTAATATATCAAAATGCTCTTTATCAGATTTATTCAAATGGAATACACGAGTGATAAAATCCTGAATTATTCTCAGACAATTGTCAAAAACTTAATATATCACTTCTGGGGAGTAAACACTATGAAACAAATGAGAAAGAAAAAGATTTGGGGTGGGGCGAATGAAAGAGGAAAAGAGAGAAAGGTGAATGAGATTGAATGAGAATTTAAGAAATGCTGTTGATGTAGCAGTTTATTTTAATCAGACCCTCAAAATCAGGAGTCCCCAGCCTCCAGGATCTAAAGCCTGATGATCTGAGGTTGAGCTGGTGTATTAATAATAATAATAGAAATAAGCTGAAAAATAAATGTGAAGGCAAATCCATTGCCCCACCCACCTCCAGTTCATGGAAAACTCATCTTCCATGAAACTGGTCCCTGGTGCAGAAAATTTGGGGAACTGCCTCCCCAAATCAAGTGATGAATATATCTATTCTAGAGTTGAAATTTAGAAGTTCAGTGATTGCCAAGGTGGTGCTTATTAGCACATTTTTGTCACTTTCACATAGAAAGTGTCAAGTGATTTGCTTGACAGGGATTAACTTTGCCAGTTAGGTTATATAAACATTATTTCCCATAAACTAAATAGCTCCACAATTTTTCACTCAAATATATATTTAAAACATGAGTTGAAAACTTTCACTAAAATATATATTATACCAGCAAGGACATATTGAAATGAATTCTTCTAATGAGTTTTTAGTGTATCAGATTAAACAGGTTCTCTCTAAGTTGAAAAGTAATAGGAATAATTAATAGTTTTTTGAAAATTTGTAGTAAAGTCTTTTAGGGATAATTCGTATAAAGTGATTTTGTGATTGATCTTCATGATTAAGTAACAAATCTTTTTGAAAGTTAGGTCATTTCCAATTCCTTGCTATCAATAAAACTGAAGAAGGAAGTAATCAAGTTGTCAGTGGATATAACATTAAAAATAGGTTTTACGGGAAACTACTAGGTTACTTGGAATAAAATTTGAAAAGAGTCTAAGAACAATGCTATTACAGAGCTCCTGCCATTAGTATCTCTCCATTAAATATATCAGTTTTCTTATCATTTACATCTGCAACAAATAAAACTAGGAAAAAATTCTCATTCTACCAATAAATAATAAAAATCCAAACTTACTGTAAAAAACAAAAACATCCTCTGCCATCCCACAAGAGATTGTTTCCACTTACTCCACTTACTTTTACTTCTCATACTTAATAATTATTTGAATAAGTATGAATGTCATTTTGTTCATCTTTGTGTTCATAATTCACATTAACTCAAATGTAATGAAAAAAACTGGGACTAAATTTTAACTTGTGGATATCCTTAGAAACACTAATATTCTAAAAAAAGTATTTAAAATCATATTTACATTTTTGTTGCAGTTAATATATATCAATTCAGTTTAGTCACTCAGTTGTGTCTGACTATTTGCGAACTCATGAACTGCAGCACAACAGGCCTCCCTGTCCATCACCAAATCCTGGAGTTTACCAAACTCATGTCCTTTGAGTCAGTGATGCCATCCAACCATCTCATCCTCTCTCGTTCCATTCTCCACCTGCCCTCAATCTTTCCTAGCATCGGGGTATTTTCAAATGAGTCAGCTGTTTGCATCAAGTGGCCAAAGTACTGGAGTTTCAGAATCAACACAGTCCTTCCAATGAATATTCAGGACTGATTTCTTTTAGGATGGACTGATTGTAACTCCTTGTAGTCGAAGGCTCTCAAGAGTCTTCTCCAACACCACAGTTCAAAAGCATTAATTCTTTGGCACTCAGCTTTATTTATAGNAATCAACACAGTCCTTCCAATGAATATTCAGGACTGATTTCTTTTAGGATGGACTGATTGTAACTCCTTGTAGTCGAAGGCTCTCAAGAGTCTTCTCCAACACCACAGTTCAAAAGCATTAATTCTTTGGCACTCAGCTTTATTTATAGTCCAACTCTCACATCCATACATGATTACTGGTAAAACCATAGCTTTGACTAGATGGAGCTTTGTTGGCAAACTAATGTCCCTGCTTTTTAATATGCTGTCTAGGTTGATCATAACTTTCCTGCCAAGGAGTAACCTCTTTTAATTTCATGGCTGCAATCATTCTGCAGTGATTTTGGAGCCTCCCAAAATAAAGTCAGCCACTGCTTTCACAATTTCCTCAACTATTACCATGAAGTGATGGGGCCAGATGCCATGATCTTTGTTTTCTGAATGTTGAGCTTTAAGCCAAATTATTCAGTCTCTTCTTTCAATCTCATTAAGAGGCTCTTAATTTCTTTTTAGCTTTCTGCCATAAGGGTGGTGTCATCTGCATATCTGAGGTTATTGATATTTCTCTCAGCAATCTAGATTACAGCTTGTGCTTCATCCAGCCCAGTGGTTCTCATGATGTACTCTGAGTATAAGTTAAATAAGCAAGGTGATGATTTACANTTTTAGCTTTCTGCCATAAGGGTGGTGTCATCTGCATATCTGAGGTTATTGATATTTCTCTCAGCAATCTAGATTACAGCTTGTGCTTCATCCAGCCCAGTGGTTCTCATGATGTACTCTGAGTATAAGTTAAATAAGCAAGGTGATGATTTACACCCTTGACGTACTCCTTTTCCTATTTGGAACCAGTCTGTTGTTCCATGTCCAGTTCTAACTGTTGCTTCCTGACCTGCATACAGATTTCTCAAGAGGCAAGTCAAGTGGTCTAGTATTTCAATCTATTTCAGAATTTTCCAGAGTTATTGTGATCCACACAATCAAAGGCTTTGGCGTAGTCAATAAAGCAGTTTTTCTGGAACTCAATTGCTTTTTCGATGATCAATGGATGTTGTCAATTTGACCTCTGGCTCCCCTGCACTTTCTAAAACCAACTTGAACAACTGGAAGCTAACAGTTCACATATTGTTGAACCTGGTTTGAAGAATTTTGAGAATTATTTTTATTATTTTTGGATAAAGTCTAATTTATTATTTTTTAAAATATTATAAGATATGACATTGAATACTTTTCATTTTTTAAATTTAAATTTATTATTTTACTAATGTCTGAGATGAATGCAATTGTGCAGTAGTTTGAGCATTCTTTGGCATTGCCTTTCTTTGGGATTGGAATGAAAACTGACCTTTCCCAGGCCTGTGGCCATTGCTAAGTTTTCCAAATTTGCTGACATATTGAGAGCAGCATTTTCACAGCATCATCTTTGAGGATTTGAAATAGCTCAATTGGAATTCAATCACCTCCACTAGTTTTGTTCATAGTGATGTTTCCTAAGGCCCACTTGACTTTACATTCCAGAATGTCTGGCTCTAGGTGAGTGATCACACCATCGTGACTATCTGGGTCATGAAGATCTTTTTTGTACAGTTCTTCTGTGTATTCTTGCCACCTCTCCTTAATATCTTCTGCTTCTGTTAGGTCCATACCATTTCTGTCCTTTATCAAGCCCATCTTTGCAAAGAAATGTTCCCTTCATATATCTCATTTTCTTGAAGAGATCTCTAGTCTTTCCCATTTTGTTGTTTTCCTCTATTTCTTTACATTGATCACTGAGGAAGGCTTTCTTATCTCTCCTTGCTATTCGTTGGAACTCTGCATTCAAATGGGTATATTTTTCTTTTTCTCCTTTGTTTTCTGCTTCTCTTCTTTTCACAGCTATTTGTAAAGCCTCCTCAGAAAGCCATTTTGCTTTTATACATTTCTTTTTCTTGGGAATGGTCTTGATCCCTGTGTCCTATCCAGTGTCATGAATCTCCATCCATAGTCAATCAGACACTCTATCTATCAGATCTAGTGCCTTACATCTATTTCTCACTTCCACTGTATATAATCATAAGGGATTTGATTTAGGTCATTCCTAAATGGTCTAGTGGTTTTCCATATTTTCTCCAATTTAAGTCTGACTTTGGCAATAAGGAGTTCATGATCTGAGTTACAGTCAGCTCCCAGTCTTGATTTTCTGACTATATAGAGCTGCTCCATTTTTGGCTGCAAAGAATATAATCAATCTGATTTCAGTGTAGGCCATCTGGTGATATCCATGTGTAGAGTCTTCTCCTGTGTGTTGGAAGAGGATGTTTGCTATGACTAGTGCATTATCTTGGTAAAACTCTATTAGCCTTTGCCCTGTTTGATTCTCTACTCCAAGGCCAAATTTGTCTGTTACTACAGGTGTTTGTTGACTTTCTACTTTCTTGACATCCTGTAGAAATGGTATGGACCTAAGAGAAGCAGGAGATATTAAGAAGATGTGGCAAGAATNTTAACTGTGGTGTTGGAAAAGACTCTTGAGAGTCCCTTGGACTGCAAGGAGATCCAACCAGTCCATCCTAAAGGAGATCAGTCCTGGGTGTTCATTGGAAGGACTGATGTTGAAGCTGAAACTCCAATACTTTGGCCACCTGATGTGAAGAACTGACTCACTGGAAAAGGCCCTGATGCTGGAAAAGATTGAGGGCAGGAGGATAAGTGGATGACAGAGAATGCGATGGTTGGATGGCATCATCAAGTCAATGAACATGGGTTTGGGTGGGCTCTAAGAGTTGGGGATGGACAGGGAGGCCTGGTGTGCTGCATTTCATGAGTTTGCAAGGAGCCGGACATGACTGAGCAACTGAACTGATACTGACATCTTGCAAAATGCCAGGCTGGATGAATCACAAGAGGGAATCAAGATTTCCAAGAGAAATACCAGCAACCTCAGATATGAAGATGACACCATTCTAACAGCAGAACGTGAAAAAGAACTAAAGAGTCTCTTGATGAAGGTGAAAAAGGAAAAGCAAGAAGCCTGGCTTAAAACTCTACATTCAAAAAAACTAAGGTTGTGGCATCTGGTCCCATCACTTAAAGCAAATAGTAGGGTGAAAAGTGGAAGCAGTGATAGAGTTTATACTCTTGGGCTCCGAAACCACTGCAGATGGTGACTTCAGCCACGAATTTAAAAGATGCTTGCTTTGTGGAAGAAAAGCTATGAAAAACCTAGACAGTATATTAAAAACAGGGATATCACTTTTTTGACAAATGTCCATATAGTCAAAGCTATGGATTTTCCAGTAGTCACATAGATGTGAGAATTGGACCATAAAGAAGGCTGAGTGCTATAAGAATTTATTCCTTTTATTTGTGTTGCTGGAGAAGACTCAAGAATCTCTTGGACAGCAAGGAGATCAAACCAGTCAATCCTAAAGGAAATCAATCCTGAATATTCACTGGGAGGACTGATGGTAAAGCTGAAGCTCCAATATGTTGTCCACCTGATGCAAAAAACTTACTCATTGGAAAAGGTTCTGATATTGTAAAAGACTGAAGTCAGGAAGAGAGGAGAAAAATAGAGTATGACATAGTTGGATGCTATCATCGACTTAATGAACATGAATCTGAGAAAACTCCAGGAGATACTGGAGAACAAAGTAACCTCACATGCTATATTCCATGGGGTCACAAAGAGTTGGACACAACTTAAGGACTGAACATCAGCAGATACTGAAGTGAAGCGAAGTCGCTCGGCNCTTAATGAACATGAATCTGAGAAAACTCCAGGAGATACTGGAGAACAAAGTAACCTCACATGCTATATTCCATGGGGTCACAAAGAGTTGGACACAACTTAAGGACTGAACATCAGCAGATACTGAAGTGAAGCGAAGTCGCTCGGCTGTGTCCGACTCTTTGCGACTCCATGGACTGTAGCCTACCAGGCTCCTCCCTCCATGGGATTCTCCAGGCAAGATTACTGGAGTGGGTTGTCATTTTCCTTCTCCAGGGGAGCTTCCTGACCCAGGGATCAAACCTGGGTTTCCAACATTCCAGGCAGATGCTTTAACCTCTAAGCCACCAGGGAAGCCCCACAAACAGATTCTATGCAGCCTTTTAATCAGTTACTTTACTCCCTTGACACACAATGTTCACCCTGCTGTTGTGTCTATCACCAGTCTGTCCCTTTTCTTGCTGAGTAATATCAACATGTAATTGTATCAATATACCACAGATCGTTGGTCCATTCACCAGTTTAAAAGCACTAGTTTGTTTCCAGTTTCTGAGACACAAAGGATATTAACTATAAACTCATGCACAAACCTAAATTTTCATATCTCTTGAAAAATATAAGATTAGGATTGCTAGGTCATATGTTAATTATAGGCTTATTTTTACTAGCAATTGCCCAAATGTTTTCCAAAATGGTTTCGCAATTTTGTATTCACATTAGCAATATATATGGGGCTTCCCTGGTGGCTCAGAGGTTAAGCATCTGCCTCCAATCTGGGAGACCCAGGTTCAATTCCTGGGTTGGGAAGATCCCCTGGAGAAGGAAATGGTAACCCACTCCAGTATTCTTGCCTGGAGAATCCCATGGAAGGAGAAGCTTGGTAGGCTACAGTCCATGGGGTTGCAAAGAGTCGGACATGACTGAGTGACTTCACACACACACAGCAATATACATGAGAATTATAGGTGCCCTGAACCCATGCTGTCTGATGTGTTTTTGATTTTAGATGTTCTAATAGTTATGTTGGGCTTTCCTGATGGCTCAGACAGTAAAGAATCCACCTGCAGTACAGAAGACTTGGGTTAAACCCCTGAGTCAAAAGATCCCCTGGAGGAGGAAATGGCAATTCACTCCAGCATTTTTGCCTGGAGAATCCCATGGACACACAGAGTTGGACACGACTGAAGCAACTGAGCACAAGAGGTATACAGTGGTATTTTACTGTGGTTTTCATTTGCATTTTCCTAATGACTAATGATGTGTTTAACATCCATATTTTTATTATTTTCTTCCAATATATAGTTAGATATTACTTCTAATAATATCTATATAATAACGCTATTATATGCTATCCATACAATTTTAGTGAATTGTTTCCATATATTTTACATCTTTGTGTGAACATTTTAGGATCGATGGATAATCACATTTTTTTCTGTGTAGTCTAGTGTCTGTAGCCTAATCTATACCTTGAAATGTTATTGACACATTTAATATTAAAAGGAAGAAGAAAACACATAAATATTCTGCTGAATTATGCCACTATTTTAACTCAATGAATTTGATAAATGCTTCCCATTAAAACTGTAAAATTGTGTTTATTCAGCTTTCCAGTCAAAATAAATGTTCTTCTCAAACCTACAGTTTCAGTGAAGCTTGGGGAAATCAAACAAAATCCTGTCTTCTTCATAAATTATAAGCAAAACCTGTGAAGTAATGGAAATTGTATCTGATTATGGAATGATTCGTGGTGGTAATGTGAAATGTCCATGCAAACAGATGTGAAAAAAGTACAGCTGTATTTTCATAAGCTAAGCATTTCACAAATGCCCTCTTGGGGTGAGGATAACAGAAAATAAATGAAAAATTACTCTGTATTTCTTCTAGCCAAACTAAGCATGGCAAGGAAATTGTAAGGATAAATATAAGAATATAAAGGTACATCTATCTTTATGCCCAATTACATGCATCATTTTATAGGAAGAAAACTAAAACCAACTTGTATTGACAGAGTATCAAAGTCATAGGTGGAACTTTACTCATTTGTACAAACCCCTTCACATAATCTGCTCTGATACATTTGAAGTGCCTTGTATTGCACCAGTAAATTATTTAGTTCATAAAGATATAATGACTTTTATCCTATTTTAGAAAAGACTGTAAGTAACATGAATGCCAGCCTTACTTGTTTTATTTTCTAATGTAATACCAGACTCTGGAATTGCATATAGGGCTAAATAATCATGTGGTAACTGAATGAACACATTTTATATTTGATTGAGGAAATTTAAGATGAACTTCCTGATTTGTATTATACATCATAGGAATATCATTTTTAATGTAATATTTTAGGGTACATTTTCTAGCATTTTAAAATGTTATCAAAAAGACAAAGTTTGGTTATCAGGCAATGAAAATATCTAAAACTACTTGGCAGAGCAAGAATAAAAAACCCCAATATACTCACTTACAGGGTTTTTCATGCCTATCTCTGGATCCATATCTATATAACACTGTTATGAACTCTGTGGTATTATACTGAATTTGGAGGTATTAGTGTGAAACTGCGATTTTCAACGTAATACTGGAGTGGGTAGCCATTTGCTTCTCCAGGGAGTCTTCCTGACCTAGGGATCAAACCAGGGTCTCCTGCATTGCAGGCAGATTCTTAATTTGGGCCACCAGGGAAGCCCTTTCAGCATATAGCTATGGCTGTATAGAAGTTAAGGGGCATAAAAAGTTATATATATATGTTATATATATATAGGATCTTTGCTACCCCATGGACTATACAGTCCATGGAATTCTCCAGGCTAGAACACTGGAGTGGGTAGCCATTTGCTTCTCCAGTGGATCTTCCTGACCCAGGAATCAAACTGGGCAGATTCTTTACCACCCAAACTATCAAGGAAGCCCTGGATAAAGATAAATAGATAAAAACATTTCTTTAGCTCTGTCTGCTGAGAGGGTGTGGCAGTGACACCCCTGTAGCACTGAGCATACCTAGCACCTGGATATTGGTTTCTAGTTGTTTTCCACTAAAAGGAAAATAAGACTCCTTGAAGAAATGGCTGATACCAAGTTTGGGACAGGTGAAAAACACGATGAGCCTGGAATAGGCCTGGAATATCTTGTGCTAGAGTGAGGTGAGGTGAAGTCGCTCAGTCGTGTCTGACTCTTTGAAACCCCGTGGACTGTAGCCCACCAGGCTCCTCCGTCCATGGGATTCTCCAGGCAAGAATACTGGAGTGGGTTGCCATTTCCTTCTCCAGGCTATTTTCCCGACCCAGGGATCGAACCCAGGTCTCCCGCATTGAAGACAGACACTTTAACCTCTAGAAATACTCAAAGAAGGGTCACAAAAGCCAACTTGAATGGACCCTCATTGGTTAAACATGGACAGTTTGACATAAAAAATAGTGATAGTTACAAATTATAATCATTTTTTTAATAGGAAACTGTTGATCAATCTGAATACTGAACTGAGTATATTGAAGTTTGTAAGTTACAAGATATTTACAGTTTTGATGTAGCTCTTTGCTAAATATTTATAGACTGACAAGTCAGTAAGAAGTCTGACAGTGAAAAGTCTAACATGTGATTAGTTAACATAATCAGTAAAGGTTATGTTAATAACCACCCATCAAAATCATGTGTCACCTGGTAGGTTACAATGATAAAAGCAAGAGGATTATTTTCATAACCAGAGGGCAATTTGAAACTAATAACGAAAAACATCAGATAAGCAGAAGGTATGCGTGCTCAGTTGTGTCCAATCCTTTGAGACCCTGTGGACTCAGGGGTGGTCCCACCAGGATCCACTGTCCATCGGGTATCTCAGGCAAGAATATTGCAGTGGATTGTCATTTCTCTCTCCTGGGGATCGAACCTGCACTTCCTGCATTGGCAGGTGGATTCTTTATTACTGAACCACCTGTGAAGTCCAAGCACAAACTGACAAACATTACATAAAATAATTTGTCTATAGATTCACAAGCATCCAGATTATCAAAGACTGAAAAAGTGATCCAGATTAAAGATAACGAGAGAGGTGAACACTTAGCAGAATTTAGAATTCTGAATTAGATACTTTTTCTCTGAAGGCTATAGTGGGACTACGGGTAGAACCTGAATGGGATCTGAGGATTAGAAGTTAATAGGGTACCACAGCAATTTCTTGATTTTCATGTGTGCATTATGGTCACACATGAGAATGTCCTGGTTTTTAGGAAATACTCATTGAAGTATTTGAAGGGTATAGTGCATTGTATCAGCAATTTATTAGGGCTATCAAATGGTTCTGGAAAACAGTTCTTGGTGTTACACTTGCAACTTTGTAGTAAGTTTAAGATACTCTCAGTTCATTCAGTCAGTCATGTCCGACTCTGTGAACCCATGAATCTCAGCACACCAGGCCTCCCTGTCCATCACCAACTCCCAGAATTTACCCAAACTCATGTCCATCGAGTCGGTGATGCCGTCCAGCCATCTCATTCTCTTTCGTCCCCTTCTCCTCCTGCCCCCAATCCCTCCCAGCATCAGGGTCTTTTCCAATGAATCAACTCTTCGCATGAGGTGGCCAAAGTATTGGAGTGTCAGCCTCAGCATCAGTGCTTCCAATGAACACGCAGGATTGATCTCCAATAATTGGGATGCTGTTAAAGTGCTGCACTCAATATGTCAGCAACTTTGGAAAACTCAGCAGTGGCCACAGGACTAGAAAGGGTTAGTTTTCATTCCAAACCCAAAGCATGGCACTGCCAAAGAATGTACAAACTACTGTACAATTGTGCTCATTTCACATGCTAGTAGGTTATGCTCAAAATCTTTCAAACCGGGCTTCACTAGTACATGAACCAAGAATTCCACATGCTCAAGGTAGATTTAGAAAAGGTAGAGGAACCAGAGATCAAATTGCTATCATTCATTGGATCATAGAGAAAGCAAGGGAATTGAAGAAAAACACATAATTCTGCTTCATTGACTACACTTAAGCTTTTGACTGAGTGGATCACAACAACCTGGAAAATTCTTAAAGAGGTGTGGATACAGACCTCCTTACCTGTCACCTGAGAAACCTGTGTCTGCTCAAGAAGCAACAGCTACACCTGGACATGGAACAACAGACTGGCTCAAAATTGGGAACGGAGTATGACAAGGCTGTTTATTGGCAACCTGTTTATTTTATTTATATGCAGAGTACATTATGCAAAATGATGGGCTACATGAGTCACAAGCTAGATCAAGATTGCTGAGAAAGCCGTCAACAACCTGATATGCACATGATACGACTTTGAAGAAAGTGAAGAACTAGAGAGCCTTTTGATGATGGTGAAAGTGAAGAGTGAAAAAGCTGGCTTAAAACTCAACATTCAGAAAATAAAGATCATGGCATCTGGTCACATTACTTCATGGCTAATAGATGGGGAAAAGGTGGAAAGAGTGACATATTTTATTTTCTTGGCTCCAAAGTCACTGCAGACAGTGACTGCAGCCATGAATATAAAAGATGTTTGCTCATTGGAAGCAAAGCTATGACAAACCTAGTAAAAAGCAGAGACATCACTTTGCTGACAAAGTCAATATACTCAAAGCTATGGTTTTTCCAGTAANTCCCTAAGGGAATTTGTGTAGCTATTGGCAAAATTCTACGTTGTTTTCTAATCTGCTTTTCTTCTTTTTGTGTTTTCTTTGGGAATTGGGTATTCTATATTTTTCTACTTAACAGAAACAAGCACATCTTACCAGCATCCAGACTTCTTCAGATATCTGGTGACATATTGAAGCCCAATGCAGGACAAAAGGGCAGATGAAAAGGTCCTCAACTTTATCGACAACCACGTGGGAATTCTGATTCTCTCACTGCGGCTGCCTCCACAAGGACTTCCCAATCTAGAACACACAGTAAAGAGTCTCTTTGGGTTTGAACAAGCTTATTCAGGATCACCATTTACATACACAGGGGTCTTTCCTTGGCCCTAGCCTGAGAAGGCTTTCCTAGAACAAGGGTAATCTCCAGTTGGCAATCTGAGACCAAAAGACTATTTATTTATTTATTAGAAGCACTGGCCTGAATGAAGAAGGTGATGTCTTGCTGATCAAAAAAAAAAAAAAAAAAACCCTCAAAGACAGACAGAGCTTTTATATATAGGCTGTCTGTACAGACCTTCTGTGATCAAGTGGCTCTAAAGTTATTCCTGCATTCAGTTACAGTGGCAGACTTAGTATACATCATGGTTTACTAACATTCTGGTCTATAATAAAGAGAAATGAACAAATATTTTCAATACACTTATTTGAGAATTGAAATGTTAACAAATGTAAACCTGAGAACTGAAAATTGTGTGAAGCAGGATTTTGGCAGAATGCATTGTCTCTGATGGTCACTGCCATTGAGGCACAAACTCAGAAAGGGTAGCCAAATACATCATCATTCAAACTGGAGCAATCTTGAGTATGACATGAGGGCACCTATTGCAATTACTTGGAACAACATATATAAATCAGAAAGCCCTGGAAAGCTGAGATATTTGCTTCGATGACCCTAGTGATGTGAAGACTAGAGTGGATTTAAAAATTTTTTAAATTTTTTTTTAAATTCTTTAAGGTTTAAAAACTCTTGAGAGTCCCTTGGACTGCAAGGAGATCCAAGATGTCTGCTGCTACTGCTGCTGCTAAGTCGCTTCAGTCGTGTCCAACTCTGTGCGATCCCACAGACGGCAGCCCATTGGGCTGCATCATCCCTGGGATTCCCCAGGCAGGAACACTGGAGTGGGTTGCCATTTCCTTCCCCAATGCATGAAAGTGAAAAGTGGAAGTGAAGTCACTCAGTCGTGTCTGACTCAGCGACCCCATGGACTGCAGCCTACCAGGCTCCTCCATCCATGGGAGTTTCCAGGTAAGAGTACTGGAGTGGGATGCCATTGCCTTCTCCGTCCAAGAAGTCTATATTAAAGGAAATCAGTCCAGAATATTCATTGGAAGGACTGATGCTGAAGTTGAAACTCCAATACCTTGGCCTCCTGATGTGAAGAACTGACTAATTTGAAAAGACCCTGCTGCTGGGAAATATTGAAGGCAGGAGGAAAAGGGGATGACAGAGGATGAGATGGCTGGATGGAATCACCGACTCAATAGATATGAGTTTGAGTAAACTCCAGGAGTTGGTGATGGACAGGAAAGCCTGGAGTGCTGCAATCCATGGGGTTGCAAAGAGTCAGACACTACTGAGTGACTGAACTGAACTGAACTGAAACGTTTAAAGAAGTTCCAATTAGCAGAATTACCACCGGTGTCTTATTTCTCCTAGTTGAGGTTAAACGCAGATCAAATAGAGTGTGTATAACTAGCAGTGATTCATTGCCATCCTAGGAAGATTAAAACTAAGTAGATTGTACTTTCTTCTTGGTTTTAGTTATCTATTTCCTTTAGAGAAATTTATACCTCTATTATAATTGATAACTGAAATCATGGGGGTGTTTCATTTTTCCTTACATAGTACTTCATTTTTGCTCTGATATAGTGTTTTTCTAAATTTTATGGGCCTGAAAAAGCCATAGTATATTTTTATTACTGACTTTGGAGAGCATTAGAAAAGCTGTATGTTTATGTTAGAACATAAACTCAATGAATCAAATGCTTTCATTCAACTTGTACCTGAAGATATATTCTTCTAAGTCCCTGTGATTCTTAACATATGCTTCATTTCTTCATTCATTCCTTCAGTGTGTTTGTTTTGAATACCTACTATATGGCAAGACTTACCTGGTGGCTCAGATGGTAAAGAATCTGCATACAATGTAGGAAACATGCATTCAGTCCCTGGGTCAGGAAGATCCCCCAGAAAAGGGAATGGCAACCCACTCCAGTACACTTGTCTGGAGAATTCCATGGGCAGAGGAGCCCGGCAGGATCATGAAGAGTCGGATATAACTGAGTGAATAAAATACAGACGCACATGTTGAAAAGAAGTATTCTTGGCACTTGGAATATATTAGTGAACAAAACACAATCCCTTTTCTTATGGAACTGACATTCTAGTGGTAGAGAAGTGTTTATATTGATTGAGGTCTTAACCTCAGAATTCTCTGACCTCAATTTCAAACCTCAGTTTCTTTCAAACCTTAATTTCCCTTCCCAGGAATTGAACCAGGGTCTCCTGCATTGCAAGCAGATTCTTTACCAACTGAGCTATTAGGGAAGCCCCAGGAAGATTTCATTAGTATTCAAATGTTGTCTTGATGATAAATTAGTAAATTGATTGATTTTTTGGATATGTAATAAATCACATCATTCATATTTCAAAAGTTAAAGATTTATTTCTTTTACCCACTCGAAAATAAAGGACTTTTGTTTTATTATTTTTCCTGAACCATTCCAAATTTCATGACTATCCAAATAAATAAAGATAATTTGTGTTTCCTCTTTTATTCACAAATGTCCTTCTAATCTGCTATCTTCCTGCTGTTGCTGCTGCTAAGTCGCTTCAGTCATGTCTGACTCTGTGTGACCCCACAGACGGCAGCCCACCAGGCTCCTCTGTTCCTGGGATTCTCCAGGCAAGAACACTGGAGTAGGTTGCCATTTCCTTCTCCAATGCATGAAAGTGAAAAGTGAAAGTGAAGTCGCTCAGTCATATCTGACTCTTAGCAACCCCATGGACTGCAGCCTACCAGGCTCCTCTGTCCATAGGATTTTCCAGGCAAGAGTACTGGAGTGGGGTGCCATTGCCTTCTCCCTACAGGCAGTAACACATTATTTCATTTTCTCTTCACAACAACCTTATGAAATAACTATTGTTATCCTAGTTTTACAGATCAGAAAACTATTTTTCACCATCACTAAAAGACTATTTTAACGATGAGAAATATACTTGCCCAAAGTCACCCTGTTGGTTGCAATGTCAATGTGAATCCCTGATTGTGTCAATTAATCCTTGTCAACATTTTAATGCTATATTTATTAAATATATGCT
>SJYV01054760.1:91203-163375 GCA_006410875.1 Neotragus pygmaeus | reverse complement strand
CTAGCTTCTGTTAAAAAATCAACTGAAGCGCATTAAAATTTTCAAGAATTTACTTGAACACACTTTTATTTTCAATTGGACAGTGCCAAACTGGTGATGGACAGGGAAGCCTGGCATGCTTCAGTCCATGGGGACACAACTAAGTGGCTAAACTGAACACAAACGTCATCACATATATACTCTTCTGTCCATTTGTTTTTGCTTATATAATGTATATTGAGAGTTTTTTTTAAATATATATATATCATGGAGAATGCTTGCTCATTCTTTTTTTTTTTTGGCAATATAGTGTTCCACTGCATGAATACACCAGCTAATTTAACCACACCTATTGACTTTGTTGGGCTTCCCAGGTGGTGGTAGTGGAAAAGAACCTGCCTGCCAATACAGAAGACATAAGAGATGCAGGTTTGATCCCTGGGCTGGGAAGATCTCCTAAAGGAGGGCATGGCAACCCACTCCAGCATTCTTGCCTGGAGAATCCCATGGACAGAGGAGCCTGGTTGGCTACAGTCCATGGGTTGCAAAGAGAGTCACGACTGAAGTGACTTAGCATGCAGGTGTGCACTGACATCATTTAGTTTCTAGTCTCATGCTTTTACAAGTAATGATGCAATGAATAACATTTTTCATGTTCTTTTGTACATACTTAAGTGTATCTCGGTTAAATGCATAGAATCTTTGTACTTATAATTTTGCCAAATTAACAAGATTTCTTCCAAAAGGGTTTATTACCTGTTTGCGTGTAATTTATATCACAATTTATAAGAGTGCATATTATTCATTGACCAACACTTCAGTGTGATCAAACTTTTGCATTATTATCAATAAAATAGGATTAAAATATATCTCTATGCCTCAGCATAGTTTTAGTTTAACTCCTTTCATTATAAGTGAAATTGGACATTTAGACATCTGTATTATTTGTACTTGGTGAAGAGCTACTTGCAGTTTTCATTTTGTGTCCATCTTTTTCATAATCTGATCACTTTTTAATTGGAATTTGGCTTTTTTCTCTTTATATATCAAGAATTAAAGAAATGAGTTGCAAATATTTGTTTCTCAGTGTGTTATTTATATTTGAGATTTGTAGATTTTTTAAATTAACTATATAGAAGTATTGAAATGTCTTTTATATACAGATGATGTTTGTTACATTTTAATTTATAGTTTCTGGGTCTTGATTCACTTGGGATAGCTTTCCCTACTACGTACTGGAAATTTTCACACTCTGAATGCTTTTTGAGACTTCATTTTTGCATTTAAATATTTAATCAAGTTAGACATGTCACTACATGTCTGACATGATTTTGTATATGGAATATCTCAAAGACTCAAACAACAAATTTGGAATTAAAGACTTCAGTAAATTTACAGGATATAAAATCAATTGCATTTCTATACACTAATAATAAAAATCCAAAAAACAATAAAGGAAACTATTCTGTTCACAACACCACATCAGAATAATAAAATATCTAGGAATAAATTTAACCAAGGAAGGGAAAGATCTGTACAAAAAAAACTGTAAGACTGCTGAAAGAAATCAAAGAAGATACAAACAAATGGAAAGATATCTGTGTTCATGGATGGGAATAATTGATGCTAAAATATCCATAATACACAAAGCTATCTATACACTCAATAAAATCCCCATCAGGATACTAATGTTCACAGAACTGGAAAAAAAAAAAATCCTAAAATATTCATGGAACCATAAAAGATGCTGAGTAGGCGTAGCAATCCTGAGGGAAAAGAAGAAAGCCTGATGCATCACACTTCCTGATTTCAGTTAAGTTCAGTTCAGTTCAGTCAATCAGTCATGTCCAACTCTTTGCGACCCGATGAATTGCAGCTCGCCAAGCCTCCCTGTCCATCACCAACTCCCACATTTCACTCAAACTCACGTCCATGGAGTCCGTGATGCCATCCAGCCGTCTCATCCTCTGTCATCCCCTTCTCCTCCTGCCCCCAATCCCTCCCAGCATCAGAGTCTTTTCCAGTGAGTCAACTCTTTGCATGAGGTGGCCGAAGTACTGGAGTTTCAGCTTTAGCATCATTCCTTCCAAAGAACACCCAGGACTGATCTCCTTTAGCTATACTACATAGTTACAGTAAATAAAAAAAAAAAAAACCAGTAAGCTACAAGCATAAAAATAAACACATAAAACAAGGGGATAGAGTGCCCAGAATTAAAGCCCCACATTTACAGTCAATTAATATTCTACAAAAGTGCCAAGAACACTCAATGATGAAAAAATAGTCTCTTCAACAAATGGTGCTGAGAAAACTGGTTAAACACAGGCCAGTGAAGCTTCTCCTTTCTTACACTATTCATAAAAATTAACTCAAATGGATCAAAAGTTTAAATGTAAGACCCAATTCCATAAAACTTCTAGAAGAAAACTTAGACAAAATTTCTCAACATTGATCTTGGCAATGCTTTTCTCTCTATGACATCCAAAGCACAAACAAGAGCAAAGATCAATAAATGGGACTACATCAAAAGAAAAGAAGCAATTGAAAATGCAAGCCACAGACTGGTAAAAATGCTTACAAACTATATATTGGATAAAAAATTAGTATCAAAATATATAAATAATCCAGTCAACTCACCAGGGCTTCCCTGGTGGCTCAGATGGTAAAGAAAATGCCCTCAATGGGGGAGACCCAGGTTCAATCCCTGGGTCAGGAAGATCCTCTGGAGAAGGAAATGGCAACCTGCTCAAGAAGTCTTGCCTGGAAAATCCTATGGACAGAGGAGCCTGGAGGACTACAGTCTATGGAGCTGCAAAGAGTCAGACATGACTGAACAGGTTTTTTTTGTTTGTTGTTTTTTATACAACTCGATAAACAAATTAAAAACAATCCCTTTAAAAAATGGGCAGATAAATGGAATACACATTTTTCAAAATAAGACATACAAATAGCCAATAGGTATTGAAATGCTGTTCAATTTCATCAATTACAAGAGTAATGAAAATCAAAACCACAAGGAGATAACACCTCCAACCTGTTATGGCCATCGTCAAGAAGACTAGGTAAGTGTTGGTGATGGAGAAACAGACCCTTGTACACTATTGGTGGGGATGTAAATAAGTTTGAACACTATGGAAAACATAAGGGAGATTCCTCAAAAAATTGAAAGTAGATCTACCATACAATCCATCAGCAATTCCACTTCTGGGTATATAACCAAAAGAAATGAAAACAGGATATTGAAGAGATATGTGCACTCCCGTATTTATTGCAGCATTATTTTCAATAGCCAAAAACTTGAAAATACCTAAGTATTCATCAGTAAATAAGAAAGAAAAAGTCACACACACACACACACACACACACACACACACACAAGAAAAGTATTATTCACCCATGAAAAAGGAGGGCATCCTGCTGTTTGCAACAACATGGATGAAACTGAAGCATATGAAAGTGACATAATTCAGGCATAGAAAGACAAAAACTATATATCAATTTATATGTAGTATCAAAAAAATTTGTGAAAACCAAAAGTAAAATGATGTTACCAGAGGATTGCAGGGGTTGGTGGTGGAGGATAGAAAAGTGTTTAAGAGTACAAACTTGAAACAAGTAGTAAATAAGCCCTGGAGATTCAATGAATAGTTAGGTGAATACAGAAAACTATATTCTATTATAATCATCAAACTTACTAAAAGATTAGGATTTAATGGTCAAAATACCAAAATAAAGGAAATTATGTAACAGTATAGAAGCACTAATTATTGCTACAATGACAATCACATTACTGTAAATGTATCCAATTAACATGCTGTAAATTTTAAATTTGTACAATGCTATGTACCAAACATTGCTACAAAAAAGTAGAGGAAAAACTTGTTAAGTGGTGTAAGATATGAAGAGAGAGAAAAATGATCTATTACCCTGGAGTCTCAAAAGCTTTTAGTAAATAGACTTTTTTTCCCACTGATTAGAAATCTGCCATTATTATATACTATATTATAACAATTTTCTTGAAACTGATTTTTCTATCTTGTTTATTCATATTCTAGTCTCATGTTGTTCTAATTTTTTAAGTTTAATAAATATTTTAATATCTGGTAGAACAGTTTCACCATTCTAGAGCATTCCCCCCCACCCCACAGTGCTTACCTCTTCTGTTTGGCAATGCATATTTTATTTTATACACTGTAAAATCAAAAATGGATTCTAATAAGCCCAAAAATGCATATTAGGATCCATTTTTGTTTCTACACAATATATAAAATAAGACAGTTGAAATTTTACAGATGTCATGTAAATTTCTAAGTTAAATCACAGTGAACTGATATCTTAATGATGTTGAGTATTCTTATATGTGGGGCTTCCCAGGTATGATGTTGAGTATTCTTCATGGTATTGAGTATTTTTATACAGGCAGCTTTGCTAGTGGTCAAGAACCTACTACCAACATGGGAGACATAAGAGACCCAGCTTCAATATCTGAGTTGGAAAGATATCCTGGAGGAGGAAATGGCAACCCAACTCCAATATTCTTGCCTGGAAAATTCTGAGCACTCAACTGAGCACACCTACTTATCTTGATGTGTCTTTCCCTTATTTTAGGTTCAGTTTTATGTTTAACTAACATTTGTTGTTCAGTTGCTCAGCTGTGTCCAACTCTGTGACCCCACTGAGTGCAGCATGCCAGGCTTCCCTGTCCTTCACAATCTCCCAGAGTATTGCTCAAACTCATGTCCATTGACTTGGTGATATCATCCAACTATTTCATTTTCTGTTTCTCCATAGCTAACTTTATCTGTTAGTTTATCCTCATATAACATGACTTTGCTTTGCTAGTGTAAATTTTTTTTTTTTTAGCAGCCATGATGTTTTCTTTCAGGTTAGTGGTGAACATGAAGTCAATTGCTCTCTGTACATACATTCTCCTGCCACTGTTTTATGCCACAAAGTTACTCTTTGGCTCAGTTGGTAAAGAATTGGCCTACAATGTGGGAGACCTAGTTCAATTCCTGGGATGGGACGATCTCCTGGAGGAGGGCATGGCAACCCACTCCAGTATTCTTGCCTAGAGAATCCCCATGGACAGAGGAGCCTGGTGGACTATGGTCCATGGAGTCACAAAGAGTCAGATCTGACTGAGTGACTAAGAACAGAACAAAGTAATCTTTGTAGTAGTTTTAAGATAAATCTCTCATTTTAGGGTTTTCTATATAAATAACCATATCATTGGCAAATTTTACATTATGTACTTTTGCTTCACATTTTAAATTCCATTTCACTTTTTTCACTAAATGACTAATATTTCTAGTTCAAAGTTTAGCAGTTTTGTCTTTAGAGAGACTGAGGGTATTTTTCTTACCTCTTAACTTTAAAGTGAATTTTTCCCATTGAGAATAATGTCGGAGATAGGTGTCAGGTAAATATCTATGTCAATTTGACTGATTTTGTTTAAATTAAAAACAGATACTCAACTTTTTTCAAATCTTCTTAAGCATCTATGGATGTAATTATGTGATTTTTTTCTTCCTTAGAAATCCTTATGGCATTTTATGGGAGAGACTGTGGACAAAATCCATTGTAACCTATATATACATCATAAAATATTAATATATTAGAATGTGATCATTTATTTTGTTTTGAAAATATTTTTGAAAGTCTGTTCTATTATACTTAAATTAGTGATGTATATTCTATACATTTGGAGAAGGAAATGGCAACCCACTCCAGTATTCTTGTCTGGGAAATCCCATAGACAGAGGAGCCTTGTGGGCTTCAGTCCATGGCATCACAAAGAGTCGGACACAACTTAGCAACTAAACTACCACCACCACAGTCTGTACACTAAGATATATTTATGATTGTTCACACACACAGATTTCTTTCCCCAGATACCTGTTTCCTGGATGGCCACAATTTTCCAGATACTTCACAGTCTTGAAAAACTGTCACTCTGTTCCAGCGTTAACAAAGAGTATTTTGTAAATGAAAGGACATAAGACTGATGCTATTGATGGAATCAGATATTGGTTCTGCCTTTTTAATGAATGTATAAACAAGGGCAGTTAGCTGTTCTAAGCTGTAGTTACCTCAGGTATTAACTGGACAAGCCAGCCCATTGCATTCTTACTGGAGCTGTTCAATTAGTATTGTCATTTCATTTCATCTCTTTGATTCTGGCTGCAATTATTCAAGAGTGTGTTCTGCATTTTTAAATACTTTGTTTTCCTCTGTTTTTCCTTACAAAATCAGAGGACAGACTTTTGACAGAAAGTGCTTTCATAGAAACTGACAAACTGTGTCTAAATGGAAAGTTCACAGTAACAACATCTGGCTTTGTTTGTATTTTTTTGAGCTAAGCAGGAGGATTCCTCCACTCAAAGAGCTGTTTGCCTAGTCAGGAGGACAGCAGGGGCCAGGGACAGGGAGAAGAACACAAGGCGGGAAGGGAGAGAGGAGCCACGCCGCAGAGACTGTCCATCACCTGGAAAGCAAAACCGCAGAATAAGCGCCCAGGGAGAAAAGATGGCGGTAGGAAGGTGCTGAAGAAACGCCACTCTGGTAGGATTCTACAGTGCTTTGACTGTGTATTCTAAGAGACTTTAGATCCACTGAGAAATAGGGCTTTAGACGTTTTAGTTTTCCTTAAAATCATCCCCAGCCCCCCAGCCCCCACACATAACCCATACACACACTATACACACACACACATACACACATAGGCTGTTCTGCCCTTGTTTCATTTTTTAAATTTCATCTATTTAATTGCCTTGTATGTATCATTGTAAACTGCTGTCCTTTCAGTAGCAAAATAGCAATAATCTAACTTTAAAAAAATCTTGGAGCATATTACTTATGAGCAAACTAGCCATGATAGCTATAGGAATTCTGCTAAAAACATGGAAGAACATAAAGCATAATCTAATTTGGATTGCTTATGGAGGAAGAGAAAGCTTTGTTTTTGTATTTGAACTTGGTAAGTAGGTAAATATGGGTTTGGGAACTCATATTTTCTCCTGTTTGTCCCCTGAATTGACTAGATTAATTTAAGACAGGGTAGTGGACCCTATTCCAATGTTCTTTAAACTTTTTATACGGAAAATGATAAATCAACACCAGTCTCTCAAAGGAAAAAACAAAATGCTTATTTTTAGATGAATTAGTAGGACAATTAATAGTGACTCCAACTCTCCGCCCCTACTAGTCTCCCATTCTTAAAACCAGGCAAGCATGAATTTTCTAATGATTGTGGTTGGCAGTGGATATCAGAACCTTTTGGATCATGGCTTAATCACTATTGAGTTCCCATCTTTGATTGTGTAGGCAGAAGCAGAAGGTGTTTAGTTGTAGCTCAATAAATACACTCAGGTAGGCTAGGATAGGATAGGATATCAGTCTCCCAAGTCCAGAAATCAATTCTTGTTTGACATTTCTCCTACCCGTCACTGCTTTCTTTGCTCCAAGGTTTTTAACAGAGGGATGTGCTTTTATGCTTATATGGACTTACTTATACCATGATCAGGTCATTAAAAGTAGCTTCTTAATTCTCACTAAGTCAACTATTTTAATTTTCTGAGACAATGTTTTGTAATCCTTGGCTCAGTCATGTACAATATGACATGCTTGTTTGTTAAACAGAATTTTTGTGACACAGCAGAAAACTGACATTTATTCTTCTGCCTTTTTTCATGCATGTACAAGATTATTTGTTGGCACCTCAGTGAAATATCCTTCTAAACTGAAGTGGGGCTAAAAACTCAGACAGATGAAATAAGAGGGATTTAATTGTCAGCAGATTTGGAATGAAGCAAGTGTCAAGGAAGTTATTCATGCAGATGTATTATAATAGATAGAAACAAAACTGAACTGAACTGAAAGTCACTCAGTTGTGTCTGACTCTCTGAGAGGCCACAAACTATACAGTCCATGAAATTCTCCAGGCCAGAGTACTGGAGTGGGTGGCCATTCCCTTCTCTAAGGGATCTTCCCAACCCAGGGATTGAACCTAGGTCTTCTGCATTGTTGGCAGATTCTTTACTGTCTGAGCCACCAGGAATCCCAGGTAGAAACAAGAATCTACACAAAAACATAGAAATGGAATAAATGAAAATAAAACATATTCCATTAGTATTAATTATTCTAAGAGGAAGCGAAAGAAAAAGAGTTGCAATGTACTGTGTGTAAAAAATAAGATACACAACAAAAACAGTATAAGGAATGGGAAGAGGTATTGGGGATATACTGTTGTAAGGTCCTTAGCTCGACACTGGCTTCCTGGTGGCTCAGTGGTAAAGAATCTGCCTGCCAACGCAGGAGACTTGGGTTCGCTCCCTGGGTTGGAAAGATCCCACTCCAGTGTCATTTTTGTCTGGGAAATTCCATGGACAGAAGGGCCTGACAGGCAACATATAGTCCACGGGATCTCAAAGAGTCAGATTCGACTTAGCAACTAAACAACAGCAAAAGCTTTACATAAGAAGTGGCACAATATTATTATTCTTATAAGAATAAGATGGATTCTTATTATTTCAAGATGTACATTATAAGCCCTAGAACAATATTTAAATCTTATTAACGAAAAAATAGCAGCAGCGGAAGAAAAGAAACAAAGAGTAAATAAATAAATTAGGAAAACATCTATCAAGATGGTATTTTAAATCTTGCCTTATCAATAATAGCATTAAATATAATGTCTATACATGCCAATTAAAATACAGACATTGTCAAATGGAATGAAAAAGCAAGATTTAACTTTAGAACATCTACAAGAAACTCACCTTAAAAATAAAGGCATATCATGAGTAACTAATAAGGAACGGATGAATGTAAACTTTTTGATCACTAAACACCCATGCAACACTTGGTAACCAGGGCCATTGCAATTGCCCATCCAATATTTCCTTGTGAATCTGAGAACTGGGAAATGTATAGAGGAATAGAAAGAAAATGGATAAAGCTAGAAAAAGAATGCATCTGTAACATAGTTCTGAGGATTGTGAAGGCTCAGGGATCCTCTCAAATGCCTTTAACCTTGAAATTATACAAGGTCCTTGACTTTTCCTTTAACTCAGTGTAGGACCTGAGCGTAGCACACTTCATCCCTCTGGGTGTTATTTCCTCTATGGGTACATTAAGGAATTTGGACTGGAAGACCACTGAGATGACTTTCTACTTTAAGAATCTAAAATTAGCAATTTCCCCTTAGCCAAATGTGCCCCATGTTTTAGAAATAAAATGCCATAGGATAACTTTTTAAACAAAAGCAAAATTGGTCAAAGAACACTGATATAAAAGACATAAAATGAAAACACTAGTTAAAAAAAATAAACTAAAACTGGTCTATTAATTTCAGATAAAGTAGACTTCAGAAAAAGGAATTTACCTGGACAAAAAAGGAGTATTGTACAACAATAAACAAGTCAACTCTACAAGAAATTTAATGCTCTAAATGTGTATGGACTAGTCACAAATCTTCAAAATATGTGTGATGATATCTAATTGCAGGGAAAGGAGAAATAGACCTGTCTATAGTTGCTGGGGTCCAGCCCCGGTGGATCCAGGGAATTCGAAGTGGGGATGGCGTTGGTGAGGAAAACTTATTTATTAATATAGAAATATAAGATTAGATTAGGAAGAAATAGTGTAGTAGGAAAATTAGTGGAGAAAAGAGGCTGATTAACTTGGTCTACGTGGAAAACCAATAAAGTTCCAGACAAGGAACTTGCACCGTCTACATTGGGCCACAGGCACCCTCTTGAATATCAGAGGGTGTCCCGCTTTGGGTTCCTTTTTGCGTGGGTCTCAGAAGCCCGGGCAAGTAAGTAGACTCGGTGAGCCTCCACATTCCAAGGGATCAGCCTGAAAAGGAGAGGGAGGGAGCAAGAGAAAGAATCAACACGGGGGAGGCCAGGCTTGTGCAAAAACCCCCTGTAACTTTATTGTTCAAAAGGTGTTTATATACCCTAATTCTTACATAATGGAAGATACAGAGTCACGCAGGGGCAGCAGTCCTGACCCTTTCTGTATATCTTTTTGTATACAAAAGGTCTCAGGTGATTTACATTATCTTCTGGCCAGGAGGCTTGCTAACACTTTTTTGGCTCTCTTTCTTAATGAATGTTAATCTCGTTTCCCCCGAAGTGTTTTTCTTTAATCTGCATCTCCTTAAAGCACTAAAGCTACATCTCTATAGAAACAAAGGCCCAGTGGGTTATAACAGAGAAGGTACTTAACTCAAAGATCTAATGTTGCTACTTGTTTTTTCTATATACCAACTATATCAACAAATAAAAGATATGAAAATTTGGCAGCAAGTATTGGCTCAACAAATGAAACCTTAAATCAGTCCTATTCTAATGATTTTGACTCCTCGGAAACCCCTACATTCCTAGGATGTTTTAAGCTTCCTGTGCCTCCCGTGGTCAGGTGGCCTCAAACAATCACATGCGCAGCTGTACGAGTCCTGCAGGCAGGCTAGAAAGCCATCAGAGGGGTTTTTGGATTGAAGCACTCATATTATGCCCAGGAGATTTATTATCTAAAAGCTCTAAATTAATTTTTTTTTTCCAGAAAAAAGTAGTGAGGGGACAGCCCCCTGTTAATAACAGAAGAGTAGGTGGAAAGCATAACACGGTAAAGCAGGCAGACTCTGGTCTTGGAGGGTGAATGCTCATGAAATTCCAGGGGCAACCCCTGAAGCTTGATCACGTCCTTGTGTTTTGTCAGGCTTCCTTCCTCATGACCTTGTCGCGGGCGGAATTCCTCACACTGGCCTCCCGAATATAGTTATAATAGGAGACATCAATACCTCTCTCTCAGTAACTGATAAAATATGTGTATGGAAAATCTCTCTGCCAGTGAAGATTTTTCTATTCTCATTTACTCAGACATAAAATCCCACTTTATCCTTAATTTCTACCTTTCCAATATATCATCTCTGTACAACATTTATATACTACATGAGACTGTTCTCACTTATTGGAGGAAGAGATATAATCTCTAAGAATCATATAATGTTGGAAAGTCCCAACTGTGTATCTGGGGGTGACAAGACTACTCATTTCTGTTATAGGGAAACAACTGGCAGATGCATTAAGGAGCAATTGTTAGTAAACAATGCTTCAATTTGAAAAGGAAAAGCACAGCTCTTTCGATCTATGTTATCAGTCATCATAGAGAGGTTAATGCCTGTCAAAATATTACCAAGACTTTTCCATGGATCAATTGTTGGAATCTGCAGAAAACTTCACAGAAACTATGTTAATGTAAATGTGTTAGTCACTCTGTTGTGTCCAGCTCTTTGTGAGTCCATGGACTGTAGCCTGCCAGGCTCTCCCATCCATAGAATTCTCCAGGCAAGAATACTGGAATGGGTTGCCATTCCCTTCTCCAGGGGTCTTCCTAAACCAGCGATTGAACCTGGGTCTCCTGCACTGAAGGCAGATTGTTTACTCTCTGAGCAGCCAGGGAAAACCTACAGAAACTATGCTAACACTAAAATTGAAAGAATTGCCTATATTCCAAATCATTTTAATCTGTTCAATGTATTTACAGAAAACACATGTATTAGTATATCCTGCCAGCAAAGAACAGTCACTTTATTATCCTTAAATGTATCCAGCATAGTAAACAGAAGGAAAATACTGGGTTAAGCTATATTTATAATATTTAAATACTTCCCTGATGACTTGTTATTTTAAGAATTTTGTTTGGTTTTGGTTTTTGCCTTTTGGGAAAGAAAAAGAAAACTAAAAACATAGTACTTTGACAAGAAGATTTTCTTCTTTGAAACAGTGATTAAAAAAAAGATAACAGGTGTCTCTGGACTTATTTGTAACCAAAAAATTTTAGGGAAAATCTTGTCAAATCAAATTTAAAGAAAGATCTAAGAATGTTTGAGATTTCTTTCACATTTTAATAGAATAATTTACTTCTGAAAGCAGAAGTAGACTGGTTAAAGAAGAGGAGGGTTCATAAAACCCAAATTTATTGTTAACCTGGATAGTAGGCTGATAATAGGATTGATTTGATCATGGTCTAATGCAGACTAGAGAGGCCTGCAAATTTCATGTGTCAAGAAAGAGCAGAGGGAAGTCAATTAAGGCAATGCAAGTTAGGCAGATGACTAAGAAATGTGATTTTCCACAATATATTATAAAATTTTCTAATAATTTGAATGCGAGATGAGCATGCCTGCATTGGCATGGCTTTATTGAGAAGGAAATTACTGCATAAAGATTGAGCTTTTCAGGAGAATAAGACAGAATGATCTTTCTTATCACATATCCTCTGACTTGGCTGCAACAGGAAGTGGGGAAATAGTGTTATAATTCTGTAAGATAAGAAACCAAATCAAATCAATATTTAATCATCATTGCTTAAAAAAAATCCACCTGTAATTTCACTTCTGCCTGTCTCTTCATACACCTTATTTCATTCTCTGATCGACACATGGTCTACTCAAATCCTGTGCTTCAACCATTCTGATTATTTACAATATCTTTATACATTGCTGAGCAAATACCTATTCACTTTCCAATGCTCGGCTTAAGTTTCACACTCCCTACCTGCCCCTCACCCTCATTCAGATAATTAAAAACTCCATACTAATTGCTCTATGTTTCTACTTAAACACTTAGGGCCATTTTCACACTTGTTTATGAATGAATAGAAATCTGTCCTTTTCAAACTTAAGCCCTTTAAAGGCTAGGATTCTTTGACTTGTGTATTTCCTAATTTTGAAACATTATCCAGCACATAGTAAGAACTTAACTAATATATCTTGAGTGCATACAGTCAAATGAATAAGGTGGACTATTGCTTGGAAGCCTAGGGTTTGTGAAACAAAAAATACGGATCTTGGAGTAGGACTAAATTACCAAAGGCTTCGATTTCCCAGCAAAATGAAAGAGTTGGCATTTATGATCTTTAGAGCACTAAAGTTTTGTATGATTTTTCTTCTATACACATAATTAGACATGTACCTGGGTAATTTTAACTTACAAATTTAAAAATATGAAATATTATAAATTTAAATATAAACATATAAAATCAATATATACCTGTAAAACATACTTGGCATTTTTATATTTATAACAAATCCTGATTTATATTAAAATTAAATTCAATTTTATTCCATTCAATAAACTCTTCGCTTTTACCCAGAAGAGAGTGCTAGCTATAAAGTAACGTTACTTTTACCTACATCTGTGAAGATGTCTAGTTTTATGAGTAAAATAATCCTAGTGCTATTTTAAATAATAATGTTTCTGTAGATAGAGTAAAACTAATGTTTCAAGTTAATGATAGCAGCATTTTATATTATATTAGAAAGGATTACATTTCACATTATGGGAATTACCAAGATATTACTTTCAATCACTATTAAATAACATTTAAAATCCATGAGATTATTTAGAATAATAGGCTACTGTTCCCTTGCCTCAAGTTTTGCATTATAAAGCTTATCTAACATATTATATTTTTAACTACCAATGTCATATACCATATCTGAGCCTCAAACGATATGCATGCATTACCACATTCATGTTCATAAAGGAAATAGCAAATGTTCAGAGATAATTTTTTACACTTTTATGAGTGTTTGAGTAAGTGTTAGAGATTAAGACTGATGTAGGAAGAAAAGATAGATTCTATCATGTTGCAGGATACTAATCTCATAAATAATGGCCATTCGATGGCTAAATTCAATAGAAAGTTTTCCTTGGAGAAACAAAAGGCTGTTTGCTTTTTGTCATACCTAAATATTAACACAGTTGTTTAAGGAGCTATTTCAGAGATCTTATGACCCTTTGGAAAATATAAAAATTCCAGCATTTGCCTTGAATTTTCTAGCCCTTCTTCAACTTAGACTGCCCAATGCCAAATTTTTAGGTTTTGAAAATTTTGGCTAAAATCATACTAAATTCACCTATTTTTGTCATGTTTAGTTAAGTGTTTCTCTTTCATTATTTTAAAACTCATTTTTAGTGGCAGTGGTAATTTCAAAAGTACAACAGCAACTTTTTTCATTTAGAAATGATTTTACATGATTGATATAGAAACCCTCCCATTATAAAAATAAATTTCTTATTAAGATGATTTTCATTCTAGTAACTTTTGAAGCACTCTATATATTTTTCACAACTTGATTTTCATAAAACCCTGTGAATAATATTATTGGCTCCATCTTACTTATGAGGAAACTGAGGCACAGAGAAGTTAGATAACTTGTGTAGATCACCCAGCTGTGGCCCCACAATCTATCCACTCATTGAAACATAAGGTTGGAAAGGATGACAATCACATAGACTTCTCTTCTAGTTTTTAAAAATTTTTTCTCAAGTTGTATTTTAGGTGTCACTTAATTTTACAATTATCTCTTATTTCTCCTCTGGGACTATATTTGTCAATCTATGACAAGTTTTTGTTGGGCTTATGTGATGGTTAATTTTATGTGTCAACTTGACTAGGATCTAGTGGCCCATTGTTTAGTCAAACATTCGTCTAGATGTTGCTGTGAAGCTATTTTGTAGATATGGGTAATGTTTACAATTCAGTTGACACTGGCAGAGAGTGAAGAAGAACCAAAGAGGCTCTTGATGAAAGTGAAAGAGGAGAGTGAAAAAGTTGGCTTAAAGCTCAACATTCAGAAAACTAAGATCATGGCATCCAGTCCCATCACTTCATGGCAAATAGATGCAGAAACAGTGGCTGACTTTAATTTGGGGGGCTCCAAAATCACTGCAATTGGTGACTGCAGCCATGAAATTAAAAGACACTTACTCTTTGGAAGGAAAGTTATGGCCAGCCTAGATAGCATATTAAAAAGCAGAGAGATTACTTTGCCAACAAAGGTCTGTCTCCTCAAGACTATGGTTTTTCCAGTGGCCATGTATAGATGAGAGAGTTGCACTATAAAGGAAGCTGAACACCGAAGAATTGATGCTTTTGAACTGTGGTGTTGGAGAAGACTCTTGAGAGTCCCTTGGACTGCAAGGAGATCCAACCAGTCTATCCTGAAGGAGATCAGTCTTGAATGTTCATTGGAAGGACTGGGGTTGAAGCTGAAACTCCACTACTTTGGCCACCTGATGTGAAAAGCTGACTCGAAAAGACCCTGATGCTGGGAAAGATTGAGGGCAGGAGGAGATGGGGACGAGAGAGGATGAGGTGGTTGGATGGCATCACCGACTCAATGGACATGGGTTTGGATAGACTCCGGCAGTTGATGATGAACAGGGAGGCCTGGTGTGCTGCGGTTCATGGGGTCACAAAGAGTTGGACACGACTGAGTGACTGAACTGAATTGAACTGACTCTAAGTAACTGTATCACCTTTCATAACCTGAGTGGGCTTCATCCAGTCAGTTGAAAGCCCTTTAAAACAAAAACTGACACTCCTGCAGAAAGAGGAATTCTGCTTCGAGTCTCTAACACCGAAATTCTTTCTGAGTTTCCTACCTGTTGGTCTTCCCTACAAATTTTAGGACTGTGGCTCCCACCATCATGTAAGCTATTTGCTGATAATAAGTCCTCTCTCTCTCTCTCTCTCTACCTCTCCCTCTCTGAAAAACCCTAAGAAATTAAAAAATTTTTCACACATGTATGATCAGTCTTAAGCTATCATCAGTAAGCATTACCTTTTCCACCACTTTTACAATTAAAGCAGTACATTATGAAGATGTCCTAATATTATCAAATATTTACTTAGAAATTCTATAAATAAAATATCAAAATGAAACATTACTTATTTTAAAACATTGAATTGAGTTTTCCTATTATTTCACAAGGCAAGAAAAAGTGTCTCATTAAATATGGGAAATCATGATTACACTAAGTAAATTAATTGTAAAATCTATTTTCTTTGATACAGATTCTTTTGAGTAACTGTATATTTTCCTCATGTTTATTTCCCCTGCATGTGATTCTTTAGAAGAGTGATGAGAACAGAAAGCAATTATCAGCAGCCGATGTATTGGGCTCCAGACTTTTTGTCTGTCTCCTCATCCTTCTTTTGGTCTTACCACTGTAATCTCTATGAGATACACTTGACATATCTTTACTTTCTGGATTATCTTTTTCCTCTATATAGAGAGCATTTTCATAAAAATTAAATTATAGGAAAAATTTTAGGATGAAAAAGATAAACTTAAGTGAATGGAGTTTCCCTTAACAGGTAGTATTACAAAATTTCATGCCATTATTTTTTATGTTTAGTCAGAAAAAAAATTTAGATTATTTCCTAATATTGTGAGGCTTTTCAGTATGCATTAATTTCAGGGGATATTAGTGTAGTGTAGATACAGTAGGAAAACATCACAGCATAGATATATTGCTACTCTTCTAAGAATAGCCAGTAGCTTTAAAATAATTGTTGGTTCAAGCTTTTAGGTCAATATTGAATATGATACACAAAATGCCTTGAGATATAGCAATGGTATACACCAGTTGGGATTATTCAGGAAAATTACTTTATCTATTCATCCTTATTAAAAAGGCTTTAAGAGAAATTTTACTATGCCAAAGCCTTTGACTGTGTGGATCACAATACACTGTGGAACATTCTGAAAGAGATGGGAATACCAGACCACCTAACCTGCCTCTTGAGAAACCTGTATGCAGGTCAGGAAGCAACAGTTAGAACTTGACATGGAACAACAGACTGGTTCCAAATAGGAAAAGGAGTACCTCAAGGCTGTATATTGTCACCCTGGTTATTTACTTTATATGCAGAATACATCATGAGAAATGCTGGGCTGGATGAAACACAAGCTGGAATCAAGATTGGCAGGAGAAATATCAATAACCTCAGATATGCAGCCATGAAATTAAAAGATGCTTACGCCTTGGAAGGAAAGTTATGATCAACCTAGACAGCATATTAAAAAGCAGAGACACTACTTTGTCAACAAAGGTCTGTCTAGTCAAGATTATGGTTTTTCCATATGGTTTTTCTCACATCTATGGAAATGAGAGTTGGACTATAAAGAAAACTAAGCACCGAAGAATTGATGCTTTTGAACTGTGGTGCTGGAGAAGACTCTTGAGAGTCCCTTGAACTGCAAGGAGATCCAACCAGCCCATTCTAAAGAAGATAAGTCCTGGGGGCTCATTGGAAGGACTGATGCTGAGGCTGAAACTCCAATACTTTGGCCACCTGATGTGAAGAACTGACTTATTTGAAAAAGATCCTGATGCTAGGAAAGATTGTGGGCAGGAGGAGAAGTGGATGACAGAGGATGATTGTTGGATGGCATCACTGACTCAAAGGACATGGGTTTGGGTGAATTCCAGGAGTTGGTGATGGACAGGGAGGCCTGGTGTGCTGCAGTTCATCGGGTCACAGTCGGACATGACTGAGTGACTGAACTGAACTGAAATGAACTGAAGAGAAATTATGATGGCATCTCCAACTCAAAGGACATGAGTTTGAGCAAACACTGGGAGATAGATAGTGAAGGATAGTGAAGCGTGGTGTGCTGCAGTCCATGGCTTTGCAGTGGTGGACACAACTTAGCAACTGAACAACAACAACAAATGATCTTACATGACTCATAGAAGAACTCAAGAAAGAAAGCCAAGATGCTGCTGAAGACCTGGGTAGTTGCTGCCCAAGGTCAAATACGCATACAGTTGGACCTTGGTTTGCATATAGGTGAGCATTTTGAGAAAGGAGAATTTTTAAGGAAATCTTCAATGCTCTCCATAAATAAGTGTCAGGAGCTAGGGGATGGGTCCCAGAAACTCCTGTTGTTTTTTTTTTTTTTTTTTCCCACGTGTAAATATCAGTCGGCAAACTGATTAAGTCTCTAAGTGAAACACTCATGACCTCCCAATGACTATGTGATTGCACTTATGTCTTCTGATTCTTGAACAAACCTGCATAGTTGGAAATCCCTAACCAAGAACAACATGAAGAAGCATGTGCAGGCATAGATGGAAGTGGTGGTCACAATGCCAACCTGGCCATAGCCTGCTACAGAGTCTAGCTCTCTTTTCAGTATGTTGCAATAACTCTAGGAGCACCAGGGTTCAGAAATGTCTGACACAAATATGAAATTGGATAATTACACTAAAGAGACAGGTGTAAGACTAATTAGGAAATCACAATCAAAGTCACCACGGAGGATTTATTTTTTTAACAGAAACAATGAAATGAAGCAGAAATGAAGAGACACAGACATGAAAAACTGGGTTATCCTAGAGAGAAAGTCAAAGTGTGGGAATCAGTATCTCATGGGCTTGACTGGAATTTGTGCCACAATTCAATTCAGTTCAGTCACTCAGTCGTGTCCTACACTTTGTGATTCCATGGACTGCAGAACACCAGGCTTGCCTGTTCATCACCAATTCTCAGAGCTCGCTCAAACTCGTGTCCATCAAGTTGATGTTGCCATCCAACCATTTCATCCTCTTTCATCCCCTTTTCCTCCTGCCTTCAATTTTTCCCAGCATCAGGGTCTTTCCAATTGAATCAGTTCTTCACATCAGGTGGCTGAAGTATCAGAGTTTCAGCTTCAGCATCAGTCTTTCCAATGAATATTCAGGACTGACTTCCTTTAGGATGGACTGGTTGGATCTCCTTGCAGTCCAAGGGACTCTCAAGAGTCTTCTTCAACATCACAGTTCAAAAGCAACAACTTTTCATTGCTCAACCTTCTTTATGGTCCAACTCTCATATTCATATATGACTAGTGGAAAAACCATAGCTTTTGACTAGATGTACCCTTGTTAGCAAAGTAATGTCTCTGCTTTTTAAAATGCCGTATCAGTTGGTCATAGCTTTTCTTCCAAGGAGCAAATGTCTTTTAATTTAATGACTCCAGCCACCATCTGAAGTGATTTTGGAGCCCAGGAAAATAAACTCTGTCACTGTTTCCCCAACTATTTGCCATGAACTGATGAAACTGGGTGCCGTAGGACCTGAAAGACTTTGTTAGACTCTATGGAACATTTTTCTCCTTATTTATGTGGTAAATGTGGATTTCTGCCACTCACAACAAAAGGTGCATTGGCTAAACAAATGTCCCAGCTATAATATGTAACTTGTCTATCATGTAGTCAGTCAACATCACTTGTTACTTTGTAAAATAAACTGATACATCAGCATAGAATGCACATGCACAGATCATAGAAATATAATATATGAATTCACATTCTAGCACTTATGAGTGTGGTGACCCAGGGATACCTGAACTTTTGTTTCTCATTTGTCAATTGAGGATACTATCATTGGAAAATATTAAGAATAACAACTGATTTCTCATTTGTAGCATTCCTGGTAAGTTGTAAATATGTGTGAATGTTTTTTTATAAAAAACTAATAGCCATAGATTCAGAGATGAGCATAAAATATCTTTTATAAGTTCTCTCTCTGAAGATATAAGAGACTAGGATTCCAAAATAGTCAATTAAACAAAATGAATAGTGAGATATTTCACAGCTATTGTCTTATAAGTTTCCTTTGCCACACTGATGCTTGTTTCAAATCTGATAGATCCATCACTTGGAATTAGGATGCTGAAAGATATCTTGGCCAATAGGTTTTCTTCCTTACTTTAATCTACATGGATTACCAGTTATTCATGTTATCAAAACAACAAAATTGATCTTAACATGGGAAATCTGGGTACTCAAGAAAAAAGATGTTAGAGAGAGCAAAATAGATTTTGTAGACAGATGAGCCCTATGATAGATAGTTTTTTTCTCTTGTGATTTCCATGAAGCTTTAGGTTCTAAGTAGCTAATAGTGATATCTGTGGACCCTTAAGCACGTGATCAATAATAAAAATAAATAGTGTACAAGGTATGATAAAATTATGAATATTTAATCAATGCATTTATTCCTGTGTACTTGATACAATAGCCATGTGTAGATTCAGTAAATGGTACAATTAAGAATGAGACCTTACACTCTTAGTAGTTATAAAAGTTTTTTTTAAACATATGTTAATTGTTTTAACTAGGATTTTTCATTGTTTTCAGTGAAGAATACATCCCTCTTCAGTTCAATTCAGTTCAGTCACTCAGTCGTGTCTGACTGTGACCCCATGGACCACAACACACCAGATCTCCCTGTCCATCACCAACTCCCAGGGTTTACCCAAACTCATGTCTATTGAGTCAGTGATGGCATCCAGTCATCACATCCTCTGCCATCCCCTTCTCCTACTGCCCTCAATCTTTCCCAGCATCAGGGTCTTTTCAAATTAGTCAGTTCTTCACATCAGATGGCCAAAGTATTGGAGTTTCAGCTTCAACATCAATCCTTCCAATGAACCCCCAGGACTGACCCTTAGGATGGGCTGGTTGGATCTCCTTGCAGTCCAAGGGACTCTCAAGAGTCTTCTCCAACACCACAGTTCAAAAGCATCAATTCTTTGGCACTCAGCTTCCTTTTCTCACATCCATACATGACTAGTGGGAAAACCATAGCCTTGACTAGATGGACCATTGTTGGCAAAATAATGTCTCCGTTTTTTAACATGCTGTCTAGGTTGGTCATAACTTTACATCCCTCTGTCTATCTTATATATGAATTGAAGCTGGGAGTTTTTTTTTTTTCTCCTTGATCCATAAGATTGTCAGAGAGATCTTTTACAAATTAGCTGTGTTCCTATTTTAATAAAGTTGCTACTTTTTACTTTGTATAGGTTGATTCTATCTTGTTAGTTGAATTGCTTTTAAGTGCATGACTGATTTATCTTATTTTGCAGATTACCTGAAACATTTTCTGTTATGATCTTTTTACTTTATTGCAATTCTTCACCTTAGATTTCATATTATGATACCAGTATTATTATATTGACTTTCAAGTTTGCTAATTATGAAAATTTTATTATTTTAAAGTATTTTTTAGTTTGCCTTTGACAACACCATAAAATTATTTTTTTGAAATCTAATCTGAGAACTTCTCATTTTCACAGAGCTGACTTTCATTTAAAAATCCCAGACTTCATGGGGCAGGTGTTCTTACCTCTGCTCGGTCCCCACAGTGTCAGGGATCAAGGAGAGTATCATGGGATTGTGAGCTTAAGCTTTGCTAATTTTACAATAATTACTCCATTCATACCCAATATGCCTTAATCCTCTCATCTTCTTTACAAATCTTTATATTACTGTGGGCTTCTAAGGAGTGAGTGGATTTCTTTCAAATGAAACTGATCTTTTTTGTATTTCTCTTATTGACTGAGAGTGTAAACTTAACAAACATTCATTTATTTTTTAGTCAAACCAACATTTTAACATATTTATTACAGGCCTATGTCTATTTAGGTATTCTACATACTGAATTTTAAAAATAAAACAGAAATATCTGCCCTTCTTAGAGTGTCAGAAAATGAAAAATAAATCACAAACATTTGGGATAAACTCTGCAATGAATGAAGCTACAAGGCATTTTTGCTATCAGAATAAAAAGGTATGTATGTTCTCTTTCCTATGTGGGAATTTAATGGGGTGGGACGTAAAATGGACAGGGCAGGCTTCACAAAGGAGCCATTGCCTTTGGTGATTTGTAAATAATTAGTGGAATTCCAATAGACAGACAGAAAGAAGGTAGCTCAGGAGAAAGGCTAGTATATGCAAAGACCAGGAAAGAGACCAGGAAAAAAATGTATGGAGCACAACTAGAGACTTAGAGGTTAGATTAAGGATGATCTTAAAAGCCCTGTCACTGAAGGGTGGGGGGTGGTGCAGAATTTATCCGTCACCATACTTCCCTGGTGGCTTAGACCATAAAGAATCTGCCTGCAATGCAAGAGACCTGGGTTAGATCTTTGGGTTGGGAAGAACCCTAAAAGAAGGGAATGGATACCCACCCCAGTACTTTTGTCAGAATTTCATGTACAGAAGATCTTAGTAGGCTATAGTCCATGGGATAGCAAAGAGTCAGACATGACTGACAACTAACATTTTCACTTTCAAACTTGTACCAGCTTGTAAGACATGATGTTATGTATGTCCTTTAACTTGACCTTCAGTTAGATCAGGTTGGCAGCTTATAAAAGGCCCTGACTTGAGCAATTATACCACAGAATTTGACAACCCTATAAACTATAGCTTTTATCCCAGTATCTACTGACTTTATTGTATGTGTAATAAGGAATCATTATGTACCTATTACTGCTCGAATTCAAATTACCACAAACTTAGTGGCTTCAAAGGACACATTTGTCATTGTACCATTCAGGAAGTCAAAAGTCCAAGATGGGTTTCAGTTGGCCAGTATTAAGGTGTCTGTGGTGTTTCCCCTTGGAAACGAACAGAGATCATTCTGTCGTTTTTGAGATTGCATCCAAATACTGCATTTTGGACTCTTTTGTTGACCATGATGGCTACTCCATTTCTTCTGAGGGATTCTTGCCCACAGTAGTAGATATAATGGTCATCTGAGTTAAATTCATCCATTCAAGTCCACTTTAGTTCACTGATTCCTAGAAGGTCGACGTTCACTCTTGCCATCTCCTATTTGACCACTTCCAATTTGCCTTGATTCATGGATCTGATATTCCAGGTTCCTATACAATATTGCTCTTTACAGCATCAGACCTTTCTTCTATCACCAGACACATCCACAGCTGGGTACTGTTTTTGCTTTGGCTCCATCCTTTCATTCTTTCTGGAGTTATTTCTCCACTGACCTCCAGTAGCATATTGGGCACCTACTGACCTGGGGAGTACCTCTTTCAAGCTAAAGTTGAACAGTTCTATGAAGACCTACAAGACCTTTTAGAACCAACACCCAAAAAAGACTTCCTTTTCATTATAGGGGACTGAAATGCAAAAGCAGGAAGTCAAGAAACACCTGGAGTAAATTTGGCAAACACCAGGCAAATTTGGCCTTGGAATGCGGAATGAAGCAGGGCAAAGACTAATACAGTTTTGCCAAGAAAAGGCACTGGTCATAGCAAACACCCTCTTGCAACAACACAAGAGGAGACTCTACACATGGACATCACCAGATGGTCAACACCAAAATCAGATTGATTATATTCTCGGTAGCAAAAGATAGAGAAGCTCTATACTGTCAACGAAAACAAGACCAGGAGCTGACTGTGGCTCAGATCATGAACTCCTTATTACCAAATTCAGACTCAAATTGAAGAAAGCAGGGGAAACTGCTAAACCATTCAGGTATGACCTAAATCAAATCCCTTATGATTATACAGTGGAAGTGAGAAATAGATTTAAGGGCCTAGATCTGATAGATAGAGTGCCTGATNCAAACTATTGGAGTTTCAGCTTCAGCATCAGTCCTTCCAATGAATGCCCAGGACTGACCTCCTTTAGGACGGACTGGTTGGATCTCCTTGCAGTCCAAGCGACTCTCAAGAGTCTTCTCCAACACCACAGTTCAAATGCATCAATTCTTTGACACTCAGCTTTCTTCACAGTCCAACTCTCACATCCATACATGACCACAGGAAAAACCATAGTGTTGACTAGATAGACCTTTGTTGGCAAAATAATGATTTCTCCTCTTTTCAATATGCTATCTAGTTTGGTCATAACTTTCCTTCCAAGGAGTAAGCATCTTTTAATTTCATGGCTGCAATCACCATCTGCAGTTATTTTGGAGCCCCCCAAAAATAAAGTCTGACAGTGTTTCCACTGTTTCCCCATTTACTTCCCATGAAGTGATAGGACCAGATGCCATGATCTTAGTTTTCTGAATGTTGAACTTTAAGTCAAATTTTTTGCTTTCCTTTTTCACTTTCATCAAGAGGCTCTTTAGATCCTCTTCACTTTCTGCCATAGGGTGGTGTCATCTGCATATCTGAGGTTATTGATATTTCTCTCAGCAATCTGGATTTCAGCTTATGTTCCTTACAGCCCAGCTTTTCTCATGATGTACTCTGCATATAAGTTAAATAAGCAGGGTGACAATACACAGCCTTGACATGCTCCATTCCCAGTTTGGAGCCAGTCCAGTTCTAATTGTTGCTTCTCGATCTTCATATTGGTTTCTCAGAGGCAGATAAGGTGATCTGGTATTCCTGTCTATTGAAGACTTTTCCTGTTTGTTGTGATCCACACTGTCCAAGGTTTTAGCATAGTCAATGAAGCAGAAGTATATGTTTTTCTGGAATTCTCTTGCTTTTTATGTGATCTAACGGTATGCTGGCCATTTGATTTCTTGTTCCTCTGCCTTCTCTGTGCTTTCCTGGTGGCTCGGATAGTAAAGTGTCTGCCTGCAATGCAGGAGACCTGGGTTCAATCCCTGGGTCGAGAAGATCCCCTAGATAAAGAAATGGCAATCCGCTCCAGTATTCTTGCCTGGAAAATTCCATGGACAGAGAAAGCTGGTAGACTACAAACCATGGGGTCCCAAAGGGTCAGACACAACTGACTTCACTTTCTTCTTTTCTTTCTGCCTTTTCTAAATCCTGTTTGAACATCTGGAAGTTCTTGATTCCTGTACTGTTGAAGCCTCACTTAGAGAATTTTGAGCATTACTTTGCTAGCATGTGAAACGAGTACAGTTGTGTGGTAGTTGAATCATTATTTGGCATTGCCTTTCTTTGGGATTTGATTGAAAAATGACCTTTTCGTCCTGTGGCCAGTACTGAGCTTTCCAAATTTGTTGACACATTGAGTATAACACTTTAACAGCATCATCTTTTAAGATTTGAGATAACTCAGCTGGAATTCCATTACCTCCACTAGCTTTGTTCATAGTGATGCTTCCTAAATTCCTACTGTTCTAAGAACATGCATTCTGAAGAAGCCTGTGTCATATTGCAAGATTCTTTTATTTTAGTGGCAGAATTCTCTTCATAATGAGTACGCTGTTACTTAGAATAAGTGAGATTGCATTTTATACTGCAGCAGATTGCAAAAAAGACTGTAATGATTCACCACTCCCCAGATTATGCTCTTTTACTTTTTTGATTTTTCAGTTCTTTCCATGAAGAAATGGAGTTTATTTCTCCACCCACTGAGTTTGTTCGATCTGTGACTTCTTTTCCAAAATGCAAGCAGAAAATAAATAAGTTCCAATCCTAGACTTTGGAAGGCCTTGTTCCCCTCCTTTCCTTCTCCTGGAACCTTACTCAGTGGTCATTTGAATAGACCTCATCCGGCTTTCTGGGAGAAAAAGACCACATGGAGCAGAAATAAGCCATCCACCATCTGTGACAGTGCAGCCAACATCAGCTGTGTCCACGTAATCTCAGGCCAGCACTTGCCCAGTTGACTTATGAACTCAAAGCACTAATTGTTGGTTTAAGCCAAAAAGTTTTGCTGTGCTTGTTAACTGATTCAAGTGCAAATCCACGAAAAAGGAGAAACTATTGGAATCTCACTGCAATGCATCATGGAAGGTATAGGATGTCACTGATGCAGTCCCTTGGGGATTACAAGAACCAGGAATCAGATGTTGTTAGGATTTTTTCATTTACAGCTTCACCATTCTCTCTCTCTCTTCTCTCTCTACATGGTGGAAAGACTGTGCTCAAGAGAAAGCCAAAATTAGTATTTGCATATTGGCATGATTTTTAGCTTTTTCCATTCTGTTGTTTTCCTCTATTTCTTTGCATTGTTCACTTAAGAAGACTTTCTTAACTCTCCTTGCCATTCTTTGGAACTCTGCATTCAGATGGGTATATGTTTCCTTTACTCCTTTGTCTTTTACCTCTCTTCTTTTCTCAGCTATTTGTAAGTTCTCCTCAGACAACCATTTTGCCTTTTTGCATTTATTTTCTTTGGAAATGGTTTTGATTTCTGCCTCCTGCACAGTGTTACAAACTTCTATCCATAGTTCTTCAGGCACTCTCTCTATCTGTCTAAACAATACAATGGGAAAGACTAGAGATCTCTTCAAGAAAATTAGAGATACCAAGGGAACATTTCATGCAAAGATGGGCACAAATAGGACAGAATTGGTATGGATCTAACAGAGGAAGGAGATGTTAGGAGGACATGGCAAAAATAATCAGAAGAACTACACAAAAAAGTTCTTAATGACCCAGATAACCATGATGTTGTGATCTCTCACCTAGAGCCAGACATCCTAGAATGTGAACTCAAGTGGGACTTTAAGAAGCCTTACTACAAACAAAGCTAGTGGAGGTGATCTAATTCAGCTGAGCTGTTTCAAATCCTCTAAGATGATGCTTAATTTGCAGCACTCAATACACCATAAAATTTGGGAAACTCAGCAGTGGCCACAGGACTGAAAAAGGTCAGTTTTCATTCCAATCTCAAAGAAGGGCAATGCCAAAGAATGTTCAAACTACCAAACAATTGCATTCATTTCACATGCTAGCAAACTAATGTTCAAAATCCTTCAAGCTAGGTTTCAATAGTATATGAACCAAGTACAAGCTGAATCTAGAAAAGCAAAGAAACCAAAAATCAAATTGCTAACATCTTCTGGATCATAGGGAAATCAAGGGAATTCCAGAAAAACATAGACTTCTGCTTTATTGACTATGCTAAAACATTTGACTGTGTGGATCACAACAAATTGTGGAAACTTCTTCAAAAGATGGGGGTATCAGACCACCTGACTTACCTCCTGAGAAATCTGTATGCAGGTCAATAAGCAACAGTTAGAACTGGACATGGAACAATGGACTGGTTCCAAATTGGGAAAGGAGTACATCAAGGCTGTTTATTGTCACCCTGCTAATTTAACTTACATGCAGAGTGCATCATGTGAAATGCTGGGCTAGATAAACCACAAGCTGGAATCAAGATTGCCAAGAGAAATATCAATAACCTCAGATATGAAGATGACAGCACCCTTAAGACAAAAAACAAAGACTAAAGTCTTGATGAAGGTGAAAGGGGAGAGTGAAAAAGTTGGCTTAAAACTCAACATTCAGGGAATGAAGAGCATAGCATCTGGTTTCATTATTTCATAGAAACTAAATGGGGAAACAATAGAAATGGTGAGAGACTTTATTTTCTTGGGCTCCAAAATTACTGCAGACAGTGACTCCAGGTATGAAACTAAAAGACACTTGCTCCTTGAAAGGAAAACTATGACAATCCTTGACAGTGTATTAGAAAGCAGAGATAAATCTTTGCTGCAAAGGTCCTTCTAATCAAAATTGTGATTTTTCCAGTAGTCATTTATGAATGTGAGAGTTAGACCATGAAGAAGGCTGAATATTCATTTGAAGGACTGATGATGAAGCTCCAATACTTTGGCCATCTGATGTGAGGAGCCAACTCATTGGAAAAGATCCTGATGTTGGGAAATTTTGAGGGTAGGAAGAGAAAGGAGTGAGAGAGTAATAGATGGTTGGATGGCATCATTGACTCAATGGACATAAGTTTAATGAAGGACAGGGAAGTCTGGTGTGCTGCTGTCCATGGGGTCGGTGCAGTTGTGTTGCAAAGAGTCAGGCACAACTGAGTTATTGAATAACAACGATTGGCATGATAGTCAACTAAGGCTACATTTGCATTGAACACAAAAGGATTGCTCTTTGGGAACACTGATGAGAGACAATTGGCGGAAAACAGGGGTTAGGAAGGATGGCCATTATCACAACTATGAGTAGTCAAATATTGTTTAAGTTGAGAGGACCTGTGGTTTCAATCACAATACTTTATCCGTAAGAAGCCACCCTCCCTACTATGTGGACCTCCTCTGCAGATATATTCTGATACACTTTCCTCTGATGTGAACTCTTCTGTATATCAAATTTCCCCTTTCATCTAGTTTGGTACTTTAAAGTCTTATAATTGCCAGTGACATTTAGAATAATAATTTTGGTACTACATATGGTATTTTTCCATAGTAGCAATATCTAGAAAGTAGAAGGATCTCTTTTTACCCTTGAAGAGTCAAGAATCCCTAGGACTCAAGGTAATAGAATTACCTACTATATACAAGATATCCAGACTAAATGAGTATGAACATTCTTGGAATGTCATATCAAATTATGTCCTGGCTCAATCACCATACGACTAATTTTTATCAAGTATATGTTTATCAAATTGATGTAAATCCAGGAGAAAATAAAGACATTTGTTCTAAGTCTAACACCTGGGTCTCTGAGAGTATTTTTTTTGGAAATGAGTGAGTGATCTAGCTTGCAGAGACATAACAAAAAAGTATATTAAAATCTTTGAAAAACCATTTGCTATGCAAAACCAAGCAGAAATTAGGAACATTATTTTTAGTTTCTACTAGTATCATTCATGAATTTTAGCATTGAAAGAATGGCTTTAAAATATTATAGTTAAATTTATGTCTAAGCTCACATGTAAAAATCAAATTTTTGAATCTAATGTTTTTGAAATGAACTGAATAAAGGTGAGCACTTTGATGACTACACTAATGATAATGGATGGTAGTTGCTGATGCCAATATAATTTTGTGCAAATGGAGGATGGGGATCAATTGTCAAAAAGTAGGGTTTTAGATTTGGTGATTATGAAAAGAGGTATTTTGTGTATTTTGGGTTTTATTATGGAGCAGATTGATTACTGGGTCTAGAAAATAACATGACCAAACATATATAAGTATTTGTACTCTGGAGGATTACTTTATACTATTTTCAAGTGATCAGTTTCATCTAATGCCCCTATTTTTTTTTAAGATGAATTCTACAATCTATAATTTCATATTGTTTGAAGAATATATGCTGAGGTTTGTGAGAATAATTCAATAGAGTATATGTACTCTCTGTGTGTGTGTGTGTGTGTGTGTGTGTGCACGCGCGTGCACATGCATCATTTCAATCATGTCTGACTCTGTGCAACTCCTTGGACTATAGCCCACTAGGTTCCTCTGTCCGTGGGACTGTCTAGGCAAGAATACTGGAGTGGGTTGCCATGCCCTCCTCTAGGATTATGTACTGTAAAATGCTACATCTAACTTGAGCATAATTTTAAAAATAAATAGATAGGCTGTTACCTAATACGGAGAAGGCAATGGCACCCACTCCAGTACTCTTGCCTGGAAAATCCCATGGACGGAGGAGCCTGGTAGGCTGCAGTCTATGGGGTCGCGAAGAGTCGGACACGACTGAGCGACTTCACTTTCACTTCGCACTTTCATGCATTGGAGAAGGAAATGGCAACCCACTCCAGTGTTCTTGCCTGGAGAATCCCAGGAACGGGGGAGTCTGGTGGGCTGCCATCTATGGGGTCACACAGAGTCGGACACGACTGAAGTGACTTAGCAGCAGCAGCAGCTGTTACTTAATATTTCTTTCTTCTTTGTGAATACTTCCTGTCTATATCCATCTATTAAAAAAAAAACAACACATTGAATTACACAGCAAAACAATTATCTTTCTAGCAACTGTGGACAAAATAAACCAAACTACATTTTTTATAACTAATGGAATTTCTAATGAAAGCTATTTTGCTAAAGAGCCCTGGATAATTTTTTCAAGAAATAATACTTAAAAAACAAATATTTGGGAACTAGATGTGCTTTATCTACACACACAAACACACACTCACAAACACTCACACACCATGTGTTCATAGAGACAACTGCAATTCCAGTTCAACACTATAAGCTTCATTTTCATTTCCCTTCTTTTTTATTTACAACATTCTCTTAGAGAGGTTCTCAGCATTTAAAATATAATTTATTTCTTCAGTCCTATACTATCAAAAGATAAATGCATATGTAGTTTTGTTAGATATTGCCAAATTTCCTTTCAAAAGAGTTGCCCAGTTTGATACTGTTTAACAGCTTTTGAATGATTTAGGAGTTTTGTTGTTGCTGTGATTTTTTTCATCTTGTGTTTCAGTTTTAATAATTTTTACTAACCTATATCCTAGTAGACTGATTGTTTCTGGGATTTTTCAAGACTACTTGCTAACCTGTCAAGGCTATTTGCTACGTGGCTTCAAGTTGTGGCTGTTACTGTTGCATTCATATTTCCATCAACAGTTTCTTATACTTTACATCTTATTCCTGAAATTTATAGAGGTGATCAGTCCATCTTTTATACTAGACTTCTTTACAGATTACGTTGTTATTTTAACATCCTTATCTGATAGATTCAACATCTGATGCTTTCTTTGCGTATGTGTTTACTGTCTGCCTCTTGCAGACAGTAAACAGTGTGCTGTTTATTCTCTTGCTTTTTGTGTTTGCCTTATTATTTTTTATTAAATTCTGGCCATTATGTGAAAAATCGTAGAGACTGGATTGTAAATAGCATTGTACTTGAAAACAGATAAACCTGTAAATACCTTTTCTTGCACTAGATTTTTAGTGTGTGTTTTTGAGTCAATCTCTTCCAGATATGTACTAGTTTGGATGTTTGCTGCTGATATGCTTAATTTCTATGCATTTACTTCAAATATTTGCCGCATTAACTGTGGTTAGCATGTAGGCATGGTTACCTTCATGTACATACCCATTCCCCAATGGCACATTGCCACTGCTTATAACCCAGTATCTGTTAACATGCCAGTGGAGTCAGGTGGGCTTTCTGTTGTCCCAGTCTAGTCTGGGTCTCTGGTATATCCTGCCTGCCTTGGTCTCAGGGATAAGGCTAAGTGATGAGACATGCTGGGACCTGGGACCATTTGCTGCAATACTTGCACCTGGACAAATGTCTCTACAGCAACGAAATATAAAGAAACAATAATGGACTAAAAACAACTGCATGTAAATGCAGTTGGGGAAAATTCTGGACAATAAGATACCGAAAGACCAAAGAGCCCAACAGCTACTTCCAAAGGGCTGGAGGCAAAGGCAGGGTGTTGGAGCAAAAGCAGGGTATGAGGCATGCCCTCAGCACACAAAACCACCAAAGGGGAGGGCAACCCCACCTAAGCCGCTTCTAGCCTAGTCTCTGAATACACCCCTCTCCTCACTCCACATAAGGAATCAGCTAGCTCCTCTCAAGGAGTGGGCAAAGGAACTTATTACCTGTTCTTGCTCACCACTGCTGCAGCAGGACCCCCAGTAAAGCTTTGCCCAAATTTCTTATCTAGCCTCTGATCAATTTCTATTGATGGAGGAGGTCAAGAACCCTGGTCAGTAACTGTGACACTATTTTTTCTTTTGTGGCAGCCAGACTCTGCCTTTTAGACAGTTCTTGTTGGAGAAGACGCTTGAGAGTCCCTTGGACTGCAAGGAGATCCAACCAGTCCATTCTGAAGGAGATCAGCCCTGGTATTTCTTTAGAAGGAATGATGCTAAAGCTAAAACTCCAGTACTTTGGCCACCTCATGCGAAGAGTTGACTCATTGGAAAAGACTCTGATGCTGGGAGGGATTGGGGGCAAGAGGAGAAGGGGACGACAGAGGACGAGATGGCTGGATTGCATCACTGACTCGATGGCCGTGAGTCTGAGTAAACTCCGGGAGTTGGTGATGGACAGGGAGGCCTGGTATGCTGCGATTCATGGGGTCGCAATGAGTCGGACATGACTGAGTGACTGAACTGAACTGAACTGTGTGGGAGAGGTTTCTTGTCTTTCCTTCGGAGTAGGGGATCACTAGATTTAGTTGTATATGGTCCTTGTCTCAGTATCGTTTCCTGCACCTCAGCCTGTGGCCAAGATGTTTTGGTACTTGTCTTCCGTTCACACCCTCTATCCACTCAAGATTCTTACATGCATTCACAGAGATCCCTGCCCTTCTCCAGTGACTTCAGGTTTTTGTTACGAAGAGAATACTCATCTTCCTGGGCCATATTGCATTTTCCTTCAGTGAAAGCCACTGTACAGATCTGTCTCAGTGAGGGAGTCTTTCTACAGTCCCTGCCTTTCTTTTAACCATTCTCCTAAGTACCCAGTAGAGGTGTGCGGAGAGAAGCATGCAAATAAGTCCTAGTTCCCTTCATATGTGAGGCTTACAGGAATTTTAGACTCTCCTCTAGCTCATGATAATTTTATAGCATGTTTTTTTAATATCACAGCTAAATTATTTTCATCCATGCATGTAATACTTGGTGCCCTTTAGTTCATGTTCTTCCCAGGTGATCCAGCATTTGTATTCCATTTCTCTTTGGAGGAGCTAATCTTTCTGAAGATTTCAGGGTATTTCCTTGCCTGCAACCTCAGTTCTATGATAATTTGAAGAAGACAAATGATTTTGTAGTTTATCCAACTTTTTCTTGTTATGAGGATGACAGATACTGGTCTCACCAACTTTCACACCCTTAGTGAAAGTACTGAGTGGTCAAAATTTTTGCTCAAGGTTTTTTCCCCCCATACAAACTTCTTGGCCAACCCAATAGAAAGCAGAAAAACAATGTTGAGACTAATTGCACATAGTTCTTAAGGACTTCAGTAGATCTATGCCCTGCTGCCTACAGCTTTATTCCTACTCCTACTGAATTGCTAAAGCCTTTGGCTGTGTAGATCACAACAAACTATGGAAAATTCATAAAGAGATGGAAATACCAGACTATGTTGCCTCTTGAGAAATCTGTATGCAGGTCAAGAAGAAACAGTTAGAAGCAGACATGGAACAACAGACTGGTTCAAAATTTGGAAAATAGTATGTCAAGCCTGTATATTGTCACCGTGGTTATTTAAATTATATGCAGAGTACATCATGTGAAATGGTGGGCTGGATGANGGTCAAGAAGAAACAGTTAGAAGCAGACATGGAACAACAGACTGGTTCAAAATTTTGAAAATAGTATGTCAAGCCTGTATATTGTCACCGTGGTTATTTAAATTATATGCAGAGTACATCATGTGAAATTGTGGGCTGGATGAACAAGCTGGAATCAAGATTGCCAGGAGAAATATCAATAACCTCAGATATGCAGATGACACCACCTTAATGGCAGAAAGCAAAGAGGAACTAAAGAGCCTCCTGATGAAGGTGAAAGAGGAGAGTGAAAAAGTTGACTTGAAACTTAACATACAAAATACTAAGATTGTGGCATTCATTCTCATCACTTAGATGCAAAAAAATGGGGAAACAATGGAAACAGTGAAGACTTTATTTCCTGGGCTCCCAAATCACTGCAGATGGTGACTACAGCCATGAAATTAAAAGATGCTGCTCCTTGAAAGAAAACTATGACAAACCTAGACAGCATATTAGAAAGCAGAGACATTACTTTACCAACCAAGTTCTGTCTAGTCAAAGCCATGGTTTTTCCAGTAGTCATGTACGTATGTGAGAGTTGAATCATCCAGAAGGCTGAGTGCCAAAGAATTGATATTTTTTTAACTGTGGTGCTGGGGAAGACTCTTGAGAGTTCCTTGGACTGCAAGGAGATCAAATGAGTCAATCCTACAGGAAATTAATCCTGAATAATCATTGGGAGGACTGATGCTGAAGCTCCAAACCTTTGGTCACCTAATGCAAAGAGCCAATTCATTAGAAAAGACCCTAATGCTGGGGAAAATTGAGGACAGGAGAAGGGGATGACAGAGGATTTGATAGTTGGATAGGATCATCAACTCTATAGACATGAGTTTGAGCAAACTCTGGGAGATAGTTAAGGGTAGGGAATTCTGGCGTTCTGCAGTCCATGGGGTCACAGAGTCAGAAACGATTAAGCGACTGAACAACAACAACAGTGGATCTTTTTATTGGCTTCACTCTATCCCATTTTATTTTCTCTACACCTCATATCTTTCTGTGATCCCCTCCTAAATAAAACTACCATCACTAAAGTCTTCTTAAAAAATACGTGAATCTAGGAGAACTCAAGATAAGACATATCTGTTTCACTACTTTTTGAAAAAGTAGTTGTCTTCACATAGTTGCTTTCATTCACAGCCCTGCAAAATAAATGTACTCATTAAAAAATCTAATATTTCTGTTTTATCTCTGTTTTATCTGTTTTATTTCTATTTTATCTCTTTTCCACTCTTTTGAAAGGAAGAGAAAAATAGGAATAAAAGACTTATTTTTATAGGGCATAATCTCTAAGTATATTCTTACTATTCAAGAATGCTATCCTTTCTTCCCTGTAAAATCTCTAAATACTCTGAATAGTACATTTTCTTAAACAAGGGCAATGAAAAGGACTTGGCTTTATATCAGCAATAAATCAATATGCTATATTTCTGTGTTTTGCTTACATGTTTAGCCACTCAGTTGTGTCTGACTCTTAGTGACATTTTGGATTATAACTCACCAGGATACTCTGTCCATGGGATTTTTCAGGCAAAATACTGGCGTGGGTTGCCATTTCCTTCTCCAGGGGATCTTCCCAACCCAAGAACTGAACCCATGTCTACTGGACTTCCAACATTTCAGGCAGAATCTACCTGCTAAGCTATCAGGAAGCCCCTTGCTATCTTTCTTCAGTTCAATTCAGTTCAGTCGCTCAGTCATGTCCAACTCTTTGCGACCCCATGAATCACAGCACGCCAGGCCTACCTGTTCATCATCAACTCCTGGAGTTCACTCAGACTCACGTCCATCGAGTCTTTGATGCCATCCAGCCATCTCATCCTCTGTTGTCCCCTTCTCCTGCCCCAAATCCCTCCCAGCATCAGAGTCTTTTCCAATGAGTCAACTCTTCGCATGATGTGGCCAAAGTACCGGAGTTTCAGCTTTAGCATGTCTTTCTTACACTGGTCTAAAACCATTTGTTGTATACATTGCCTTGCCTTCTATATTCCTGAACTGGTATATTTCTTATAAATTATGCCATCAATTATATTTTCCTTTGTTTAAAGTCACATATATATATAAAGACCTTGTACAACAGATATTTTTTTGAGGGGAGGGGGCAATATACTATAATACACATACATTAAAAACATCACATTCTGCCAAGTTCACATATAATTAGCTAGATCAGCAAAAGGCTATGTACTGGGAAAATAATATATAGCATGCTTTCTAGAAATTCTTTGCATTTGGGGAGCAAGTAATGACAACTGAGTTTTGACATTATATCTTTAGACAAGGAGCTCAGAGCTTAACATTATATCTGAAATTCCCTTATCATGAAAATATACTAACATTTTGTGAGGAAACAACTCTGGATGTTATAAATGCATTTTGGCTTGAGTTAGATCAGAAAAGTCCTAGAATAGATTCTGTTTGAGCTTTAGTATTCTACTCTTAAAGTTAGATAAAAAATAAAGACTGGAAAACAAACAAAATGTACTTTTCAAGCTTCAAAAATTTATATGGGTAAATCATCTCCTCTAATTTACCACTTTTAGTTCCATCTAAGAGTCATGTAGAATAAATGCTTTGGGATTCAGAAAATATCCCCCTGATTTTTTAATTTAAAAATTCAATAGAAAAGCTGACCAAATTATGGCTGCACATTTCACTTGGATTCTGCCTAAAATTATGATATTTTAATATACTTACTTATAAGAGGATTAAGAGTAGTATTTGATTTTTTTTTAATTTGGCTTGGTTTAGATTTAGAGTAAATCAAGCAGCTTTTCAGCAGAAAAATACTAGATAACCGATTATTTCCATGATATAATCAAATATATTTAAAGCCATAACTGGCAGTTAATAATCTTTTTGGGTTGGAAAGGGGGGGGTCTCAGTTCATTATTCAATTCCTTGTGATTTAAAACAGTTAAATTTAAATGTATTGGCATTCAAAAATGTTTTTGGTAGCACACTCACTCACTATTTTCATTACTTTTTAGAATATAAATTGTTTCACTGTAATGTGAATAAGCTGTATATGTTAGAACTTTTTTAAAAAGTCACAAATGGAGGCTTTTAAAAAGCTAGAAAATCTTAAATGCTTTTTCAAGAAACTCAAAATAATTAATTTATTTTATATTTTTGAAAAATGGCTTTGTTATTATTTTTCCTTATAGTTTTTTATTATTAATATTTGAGATCACTTAAATGTATGATCCAAGTATATGAGAATCTTTTCCTTGAAGCTAATGATAAAATCTAAATTGGCACTGAGCATTCTGCTATTAATAAAAGAAAGTTAATATCACAACAGAAGGACAAAAATAAAAATGTAAGAATAATTTTGGATGTTTATCATCCTCTATATAAAGTTATTCTTCATCTGAAAACAGATTTTAAAATGTGATTTATTATCTCATAAAAATGTAAAATAAGCTCATTTAATATTTTGAATATAAATTTCTAATATTAAAATAATGGAAATTTAATTTTGCATTCATTATCCATGCAAAAATTATTCTAATTTTAGCTACTTTAATAGTAGGTTTTGCATAGCAAATTAAAAAAATAACCTTAACTAATAATGGTGATGTTACATAAACAAATAGAGGAAAACATATACAGAAACACATTTAAATGGTTACATGAGACTTGTGTTGGTTATCAAAATGCACTCCCCCCAAAAAAATGAATAAGCCAAACATAATTTGCTTTAACCTTAGGAAAGCTCCCTATGCTACATTCTGAAAATATTTTTCTACAATTGACTTCATGCTTCTATAAGCTATTTATGAAGTAAGACAATTTATATGAGAAAACAATCTTGGTAATTACATAAAAACGTTTGATATAGAACTAAATAAAATAAAGCCCAATGATATATGCAGTTTTGTTACTCTGTTACAAAGAAGTAAGACGTGTTTTTGTACTATCTATATGTTTAACAGCAAGGGAGTGATTTAACAGAAAAGAGAAAACTTTCCCAGCCTACTGAAAGATTTTGTGGACATAAGCAGCCTCTGAGATACATAGATACCCACACACAATATATTATCTTGGGATTTACATATTAAATTAATCTGCTAATTGTGTTGTTAAGATCATCTTAACACAAATACCTAAAACATGTATTTTTTAAGTTATGGATCAAAGTATAGCTATATGCACATTTTTCTCATAGTACCATATGCCCCTCCATAGTACTTTTCACATCTGTAGTTTTTAATTAGTTTTTTATGACTACTTGCCTAATATCCTTTTATCCATAAAATTGTTGATGATATAGATCATATTCATTTTTGTTGATCATGATAAGCTCAGTGTGTGGCCCAGTGCCAAGATGACAGACGTAATAATTATCTCCTGAATAAATGTGAATGTTTAAAGAAAGAAAGGATGCTATTCTTGAATATGTCACAGTTTTCCACAAAGCAATAGAAATATAAGTAATTTTACTTAGTGTGAGATCAGTACTGAGCTTTGGGTTAAAATTCCAGATGTTCAATAGCTGTTTCTATTGGAATATTTCATAACTAAAAAGCAAATAAAGCCTGTGGATTATATTTATGACTTAAGAAAAATGAAAAATTATCTTTCTAACTATCTAGTATAAAACTAAACATCGCTATCAAAAACCAAGAGTATTTTAAGTATTGTGTACCATTTCCCTTCAAAGAACTCAGTACACTTATCACTGACCCTCTAGGCACTTCCAATATTGCAAAGAAATTTATGAGCAGGGTTCAAAATCTTGTCCTGCCAAATGACCCCAGAGAAGTTGTTGAAACCCTTCTGTTTTACACCGACCAGATATTTGTTTTCAAGAATAAGCATTACTTTTTAATTGCTTAAAAGAACCCCTGGCATGTATCAAAGTATTCAATGCTGTTACTCAGTCAGTTTTGTCCAACTCTTTGTGACTGCATAGACTGCAGCACACAGGGCTCCCCCTACCCCTGGGATTTCCCAGGCAAGAAAACTGAAGTGGATAACCATTTCCTTTTCCAGGGGATCTTCCCAATCCAGGGATTGAACTCAGGTCTCCTGCACTGTAGGCAGATTCTTTACTAACTGAGCCACCAGGGAAATCATGGCTCAAAGTATTCAATATATGTTAGCTTTTACAATTTTAATTACAATCCAGTGTTGGCTTGTACTATAGGCAAAATCACTGCAGATGGTGACTGCAGCCATGAAATTAGAAGACGCTTGCTCCATGGAAGAAAAGTTATGACCAACCTAGATAGCACGTGCAAAAGCAGAGACATTATTTTGCCGACTAACGTCTGTCTAGTCAAGGCTATGGTTTTTCCTGTGGTCATGTATGGATGTGAGAGTTGGACTGTGAAGAAGGCTGGGCATCGAAGAATTGATGTGTTTGAACTGTGGTGTTGGAGAAGACTCTTGAGAGTCCCTTGGACTGCAAGGAGATCCAACCTGTCCATTCTGAAGGAGAGCAGCCCTGGGATTCTTTGGAAGGAATGATGCTAAAGCTGAAACTCCAGTACTTTGGCCACATCATGCGAAGAGTTGACTCATTGGAAAAGACTCTAATGCTGGGAGGGATTCAGGGCAGGAGGAGAAGGGGACGATAGAGGATGAGATGGCTGGATTGCATATCTGACTCAATGGACATGAGTCTGAGTGAACTCCGAGAGTTGGTGATGGACAGGTAGGCCTGGCGTGCTGCGATTCATAGGGTCGCAAAGAGTTGGACACGACTGAGTGACTGAACTGAACTGAACTGATGGACACAAACAGAGTTTCCTGTTCAACTAAGAAAGGACAGCTGTCAAGTTAGTTACAAGCTGAATAATTTCTTCAATCACTATTAAATACATATACAAACTATGTCTACCATGTGCTTAAAGCAGCTTAATAGTCAGTGACCAAAACTCAAAGATCATCACAGAATAAAGTTTGAATTCAAATGAAGCAGACAGTGATCAGTGAACATAATTCATAAGATAGGCTATATGTTAAAAGTTAAAAGGTGTCCAGTTCTATGGGGAAAAAAAAGGTAGAGTAGTGTATGAGGGCTCAGTACTGGGACAGAGAGTAGACTGCAGTTATAGAAAAGATATCCAATGTAGACATCTTCAGGGCTCATTGGAGCAAAGACTTCCAGGTGGGAAGGACTGTGGGGATCTAGGACAATACACCCAACTCCAGTACTCTTGCCTGGAAAATCCCATGGATGGATGAGCCTGGAAGGCTGCAGTCAGTGGGGTCGCTGAGGGTCAGACATGACTGAGCGACCTCACTTTCACTTTTCACTTTCATGCATTGGAGAAGGAAATGGCAACCCACTCCAGTGTACTTGCCTGGAGAACCCCGGGGACGGGAGAGCCTGGTGGGCTGCTGTATACAGGGACGCAGAGTCGGACACGACTGAAGCGACTTAGCAGTAGCAGCAGCAGGACAATATACAGGGAAAAGGCAGTGCAAAGGCCCTGTGGTAAGAGCAAGCATGGTATATACAGTGACTAGAGTTGGGTGAATAAAGAAAGATCATGTAGGGGCTTCCTATTTTAATCTTCTGTTTTCCTTAGTTGTTTAGTTCGTTAGTAATCAATTCTGCAAAAACACATAACACAGAAAATGTGTTTTAGTATATAATTCAAAGCCATATAGTTTCCTTAAATTTGTCTGATATTCAATTTAGATTGTGTGACCATATATGTTAAAACACCTACCATTCTCTTAAAAGAATGCATTTTTAACTTTTTCCCTGATTAGAATATCACGTCTCTAAATTAATATACTTTATACTTACATTCCTTCTTCTAAACCACATTTGACTTAGAGTTTGCTATTTGGTGATGGTTTGCTAGTTCTCCCTGGCCACATAAGAAAAGAACAGCATGTTATCCATAGCCTCTGATTTGAGCTATATAAATGAATGACTCAAATCAGAAATTATATACCATGTATTAAATTCTAGAAGACAAAATGGGTTAATATTCGGGGCAAAAAATGCCATCCAACTGCAAAAAAATCCCACCCACTTGTGTTAACCTTATTGCTCTTTTACATGAATGAAAAATAAATCTGTACAGATCTAAGTTGTATTCCTTAGCTCACTTCTACTTTTTCTTTAGACATTTAATCCAAGTTCAGTTAAGTTTATATGGAATATAATGATCACCTTTGACTTGAGCTATATAAGTGAGTAACTTCCCAAAGAAAGGCAATGCCAAAGAATGCTCAAACTACTGCAGAATTGTACTCATCACACACAGTAGTAAAGTAATGCTCAAAATTCTCCAAGCCAGGCTTTAGCAATACATGAACTGAGAACTTCCAGATCAAAACCAAAGATCAAAATTGCCAACAGCTACTGGATCGTTGAAAAAGCAAGAGTGTTCCAGAAAAACATCTATTTCTGCTTTATTGACTATGCCAAATTCTTTAACTGTGGATCACAATAAACTGTGGAAAATTCTGAAAGAGATGGGAATACCAGAGCGCTTGACCTGCCTCTTGAGAAATCTGTATGCATGTCAGGAAGCAACAGTTAGAACTGGACCTGGAATAACAGATTGGCTCCAAACCAGGAAATGAGTATGACAAGGCTGTATATTGTCACCCTGCTTATTTACCTTATATGCAGAGTACATCATGAGAAACACTGGGCTGGATGAAGCATAAGCTGGAATCAAGATTGCTAGGAGACATANACATAGGCAAAACACTTTCTGACATAAATTATACCAATGTTTTCTTAGGTCAGTCTCCCAAGGCAATAGAAACAATAGCAAAAATAAACAATGGAATCTAATCAAACTTACAAGCTTCTGTACAGCAAAGGAAACCATAAAGAAAATGAAAAGACAACTTACTGACAGAAAAAAATATTTGCAAAGGCTGAAACAGACAAGGGCTTAAAATAATGACAACATTAAATTGGATAAGGATGTATAACAATAGGACCCTTATTCACTGCTGATGGAAATGTAAAATGTTATAGACATTTTGCAATATGGTTTGGAATTTACTTGAAAAAGTAAAGATACTATTACCATGCAATTCAGCAACTGAGCTCCTTGGTATTTACTTCAAAGGAGGTGAAAACTTATTTCCACCAAAAAACTTCTATTGAGATGTTTACAGCAGATTTACTTACAACAGTCAAAACCTGGAAGCAACCAAGATGTCCTTCAGTAAGTGAATGGATAAATGAACTATAGCGCATCCAAACAGAATATTATTCAGCACCAAAAATAAATCTGTTGTCAAGCCATAGAATGATATGGAGGAAACTTAAATGCATATTACTAAGTAAAAGAAGCCAATCTGAAAAGTCTAATTATGGTATGATTGCAACTATATGATATTCTATATAAGCCCAAATTATGGGAACAATAAAGAGAGATGTGTATAAGAGACAGAGGCTATGGTCTTTCCAGTGGTCATGTATGGATGTGAGAGTTGGACTGTGAAGAAGGCTGAGCACCAAAGAATTGATGGTTTTGAACTGTCTTGTTGGAGAAGACTCTTGAGAGTCCCTTGGACTGCAAGGAGATCCAACCAGTCCATTCTGAAGGAGATCAGCCCTGGGATTTCTTTAGAAGCAATGATGCTAAAGCTGAAACTCCAGTACTTTGGCTACCTCATGCAAAGAGTTGACTCATTGGAAAAGACTCTAATGTTGGGAGGGATTGGGAGCAGGAGAAGGGGACGACAGAGGATGAGATGGCTGGATGGCATCACTGACTCGATGGATGTGAGTCTGGGTGAACTCCAGGAGTTGGTGTTGGACAGGGAGGCCTGGTGTGCTGCGATTCATTGGTTCGCAAAGAGTCGGACATGACTGAGCAACTGAACTGTACTGAACTGGACCATAGTTTGCCAGGCTCCTCTGTCCTTGGAATTCTCCAGGCAAGAATACTGGAGGGGTAGCCATTCCTTTCTCCTGGGGATCTTCCCAACCCAAGGATGGAACCTGGATCTCCTGCATTGCAGGCAGATTCTTTATCATCTGAGCCACCAGGGAAGATCAATATAGCTTGGGTAGTTACTGTTTTGTGATTGTCTGTGAATCTTGTTTAATTTTCTCAGCAGTGAGAATCATGGGGGAAGTCTGAGGTCAGCATGTTGATAGGGTCTCTTTCTCCTCGTACTCCTTTCATTATAGGTGGCTGTGTTCTCCCTTCATTCTCCCATGGTTTTCTGTTTGTGTCTATGTCCTAATATCTTTGTCTCCTAAGGTACACGGATGTATTGAATTAGGATTCATCCTAATGACCTCATTTTAAGATAATTCTCTCTTATATGCCCTGTCTTTATATATAACCTCATTCTGAAGCACTGGGGTTTAAGACTTCAACATATGATTTGTGGTGGACACTTATCTGCCTGATATTAATACTTCTCTAGCTCTTCCTTCATAGGCATGTGCTGGCTCTACGACTTTGGTCCTTTGTTTTTTTTATTTCTACTCATACTTTTATAGGCTATGTCACCCAGCCTCCCCATAAAGCTTCAGACTTCAGGGATTCTAATGGACGGCTGTAACTCAACACAGCTAGACAGAAACTTGATAATCTTTTACCTTCAATCAACTCCTCATTTGTCTCAAAAATGACAGCACCAATTATTTATACTATGACCGCTCAGAACCAAACCTTTGGAATCATCTTTTGTAGTTCTTGTTTCCTCACACCTGTATTCAATACAGCAAAAAAATGCCTATTAGTTCCAGCTTGAAATGGAAAATCCAGTTTCCAACTTGCATCTCGCACCACGTCAAGAAGTTATCATCTTAGTTCAGGTCTCCATTATGTCTTTTACATAAGCTATCTCTTCCTCACTAGTCTCCATACTCTTTTCTTGCGTGTTAACTGTTCTCATAGCCCCTACAATGACCTTTTAAAAGCTGAATTCTGAGTGGTGATTACATGATGTATACTTGTGTAAAAACATCACTGATCTCTGCACATAAGGTTTTCTTATTTTGCTTTATGTAATTTTTTATTCAATTTCAAAGAATTCAGAGAAAGCAAACATGGTTCAGTTCATTTCTCATCCTTGCTCAGAGCATTCTAGTGGCTAAATATTATACTCTGAATATTCCTAACATTTTGCAAGTTCTGTATTATATGCCCATTCAAAGCATCCAGCTTTGTTTGGCACTGTCAGTTATTCCACCATGTTCACACTGGCCTTCTTATTATTATAATTAATTTCTCTGTTATTTTTCTAACGCACAAAGTTAGTTTTTGTCTTAGAGTCTTTTTCCTCTGCCTCAAACACTCTTATTTTTATACCGCTGTGTTTTTGCTTCTCAAGTATCACTCATTTAGGAAAAAACCCTATTTGCTTGCTTTCTATCAAATAGTATACCCTTGCCCATGATTTTTTAATCTTTTCACTGATTTCTTTTCCTTCACAGACATTATCAAGCAGTCTTGAATATTATATCATATATTTATTCCACCCTTTGAATTTTGTCCCCACTAATGTACTTATAGGCCTAACTTGATGCTTCAGTTCAGTTCAGTTCAGTCGCTCAGTCGTGTCCCCATGAATCGCAGCATGCCAGGCCTCCCGGTCCATCACCAACTCCCGGAGTTCACTCAGACTCATGTCCATCGAGTCAGTGATGCCATCCAGCCATCTCATCCTTGGTCGTCCCCTTCTCCTCCTGCCCCCAATCCCTACCAGCATCAGAGTCTTTTCCAATGAGTCAACTCTTCGCATGAGGTGGCCAAAATACTGGAGTTTTAGTGCATCGTTAATAGTATATATTTGTTGAATGACTTAAAAACTGAGAACTTCCAGATGTAGACGTCAGGTTTAAAAAAGGCAGAGGAATCATAGATCAAATTGCCATCATTGGTTGGATCAGATCATAGAGAAAGCAAGGGAATTTCGGAAAAACATCTACTTCTGCTTCATTGACTATGCTAAAGTCTTTAACTGAGTGGATGAAAACAAACTGTGTAAAATTCTGAAAGAGATAGGAATACCAGACCACCTTACCTGTCTGCTGAGAAACCTGACTGTGAGTCAAGAAGCAACAGTTAGAACCAGACAGGGAAAAACTGACTGGTTCAAAATTGAGAAAGGAGTACGTCAAGGCTGTATGTTGTCATCCTGCCTTTTTTTTTTTTTTTAGATTATATGCAGAGTATATCATGTGAAATGCTGGGGTGAATTAGGCACAAGCTAAATAAAGATTGCTGGCAGAAATATCAGTAACCTCAGATATGCAGATGACACCATTCTAATGGCAGAGTGAAGAGGAAGTAAAGAACCATTTGATTAGCGTGAAAGAGGAGAGTAAAAAAGTTGGCTTAAAACTCAACATTCAAAAATCTTAAAATCTTGGCATCTGGTCCCATCACTTCATGGCAAATAGATGGGGAAAAAGTGGAAGCAGTGGCAGATTTTATTTTCTTGGGCTCTAAAACCATTGAAGATGGTAGCTGCAGCCATGAAATTAAAAGATGCTTGATCCTTGGAAGAAAAGCTATGACAAACCTAGACAGCCTATTAAAGAGCAGTCTAGGTTCGATGCAGGATGCAGGATGCTTGGGGCTGGTGCACTGGGATAACCCAGAGAGATGGTACGGGGAGGGAGGTGGGAGGGGGGTTCAGGATTGGGAACACATGTACATCCATGGCGGATTCATGCTAATGTATGGCAAAACCAATACAGTATTGTAAAGTAAAATAAATAAAATTAATATGAAGACTCAAATAATAATTTAAAAATCTAAAAAATAAATAAAAAGCAGAGATGTTACTTATGGATGTGAGTTGGACCATAAACAAGACTGAGCACTGAACAATTGATGGCTTTGAAATGTGGCATCAGAGAGGACTCTTGAGAGTCCCTTGGACAGCAAGGAGAACAAACCAGTCAACCCTAAGGGAAATCAGTCCTGAATACTCATTGGATGGACTGATGCTGAAGCTGAAGCTCAAATATTTTGGCTCTTTGATGTGAAAAGACAGCTGGGGAAGATTGAAGACAAAAGGAGAAAGGGACAGCAGAGGTTGAAATGTCTGGATGGCATCATTGACTCAATGGACTTGAGTTTGAGCAAACTCCAGGAGATAGTGAAGGATGTGGAAGCCTCCTGTGCTATAGTCCGTGGGGTCACAAAGAGCTGGACACAACTTAGTGACTGAACAACAACAGCAAATATGTAAAACAAAACGAATTTTAAAAATCACTTTGACTACAAATTTGAGACCATTTCAAATAAAGTTTAGGGTTTGAATTGTTTTCTCTTTTCACCAATTCTCCATTTTCCTTTGAAGCAGAGCTTCAGTTCAAATGGAATGTGCTTTAAATTTTATTATTATTATTTTTTGCAATTTAGACAGCTAAACTTTACTAAATTTGGTAAAAAAAAATTACTTGTTCTCAAATATAATCAGGCAGGTAAAATTAATTCAACACCTACATGCCTTTACTTTAATTATTTGAGATTAAATGAGTTCTGTTACTTAAAAGACATTTTCAAGTAGAAAGACTATGCAAATATGTGTCCTTACTTTATGTAAGCAGTATGTATCCCAAAACGTGGCCTGTAATAAATTGTTAACAATTTTATTATATTGGATGATGTTTCCATTTTTATAAAATAATACTCTGAAGGCATTTGTGAAAAAAAAAAAAGGAATTTTATGATATGAATAGTTGAATAGTCTCTAAATAATCTTGGGGAAGTCTTGATTTCTTTGACCCTTTTATGTGTATACACAGAGACATATATATAAAGGATGGTTCTAAATGTAATAGTAATAACAATGAAATTATCATAGAGTAATTATATCAGAGGGTAATTATAAGATGGAATAAAATAATTATGGAAAAACATGTTGTAAAGTGCAGTAATTTATAAGTGCTAGAAATTATCCTTTAAATCAAGTAAGAAATATTTGAGGGCTTATGATTTGAAGTATACTGAACAAACAGTATTTTCTCTAACAGTATCTTCTCTCTTATTTTAGCTCTAAAATAAGAAAACTGTTGAACTCAAAGTACAGAAACTTTTTCAATTGGAAGCTGATGAATGTCCTGATAAATATAACTGTAAAATCTTGATGATAGAAGTAAATTTCATAGCTACTTCTATTTTTTTCTTAGTTTTAATTTTGGTTCAATTAATTTTCTAAAAACTTAACTTTTGCATCATGTTCTCACAATTTCCTTCCCCACTTGAGGAACCAAAATTGAGTTGCTTATCTTTCAATTCTCAAAAAATATTTTTCAAAGCATTGATTGGGACTGTAGAAAAACTAACCAATAAGACCTCATGTAGAGATAGTTTAATTATTTATCTTCATATCCTTGTCCTCTCTATCTCATGACTACAAGTATAATTATACTTCTTTGTTTATTTACTCAAATCACAATGGTACAAGACCCCATGCACTTCTTTGCCAGAGATTACTCCTCTGGAGAAGATACTGATTCCTGAAAATGTCCTCAAGGTACTGCCTCACATGACATCAAAACAAGATCCTCAGATTCCTTGACTCAGGGCTGTTTCTTGTCACTGATCTGTTACAGCTATTGCTGAAGATACCTGTGAATTATGAGTTCTGCTGGGCACAGTAATCTGTGTTAATGATGACACTTCTGCCACTATTCACATCTCGGGTAGGGTAGCTCCTCACTCACCCGTCCGAAGGCCAGTCTTAGCTCTTCTTACTTGCTACCCTGTATGTTGTCTTGACTGGAAGCCAGGCCCTGCACTGCTCTGCTGTGACTGCCACGGTCAACCTCCTGCTGCCCTGCAGTATGAGAAACTCACTGCCTCCACTTATTTCCACACAGCTTCCACATGACCATGGAAATGTCACCCCATTATAGCAATCACTCCAGATCTTTCCAGTCTTTGCAGTCTGCAATGTTTAATTGAATGTGTCAACTTGACAAAGCTAAGAGATTCCCAGACAACTGGTAAAATTGTAGTTCTGGGCATGCCTGTGAGAGAATGTTTCCAGGTGAGATTAGTATTTGAATCAATAGAATGGGTAAAGAAGATCCACTCTCACCAAGGTGGGTGGCTATCATCCCATCTGTTGAGAACAAGATAGAACAAAAGATGGAGGAAGGGCAAATTTTCTGTCTCTTCTTGAACTGGAACATTCATCTTTTTCCTGCCTTCGGACATCAGAGCTCCTGGTCCTTTGACTTTAGGACACTGGGACTTCCCAGATGTTCCCTGCCCCCAGCTCATACCTTTCTCAGGCCTTTGCTCTCGTACTAAATTATACCACTAGCTTTCCTGGTTCTCTAGTTTGCAGAGGACAAATTATGGGATTTCTCAGCTTCTATAACTACAAGTGTGTGTGTGTATGGGCATGCTTAGTTGTGTCTGACTCTGTACAACCATATGGACTGTAGCTTTCTAGGTTCCTCTGCCCATGGAATTTTCAAGGCAAGAATACTGGAGTGGGTTGCTTTTTCCTCCTCCAGGGGATCTTCCTGATTCAGGAATTGAACCCACACCTCTCTTGTCTCTTGCATTGGCAGGTGGATTCTTTACCACTGGACCACCTGGGAAACCCATCATTACATGAGCCAAGGCAATTCCTATAATAAATCTCCTTATATATTTACATAGATCCTAGGGGCTCTGTGTCTCTGGAGAACCCTGATTAATGAAAAAAGTTCATGCCACTTTGTTTCTAAGCCCTAGGGAAAATCCTTCTTCTATTGTCTGTTCATATGTAGCCTAAAAATGTACCCCAGGATCAACCACAGCCTGGGATGGTTGGCAGTGCATATATATCTATACATTTCAGAGGTAATTCCATCTTTATCCACCAGCCCATAAACTAGACCTGTGGCTTTGATAATGCCATTAAACATTAACTTAAAATTGGTGCATTTCCTAAAATCCAGCTATTCCGTTTTCCTTATGATCACTTTGTTACTGTTATTAAAACCAGACTGGTTCTATATATTTTGAGAGCTTTAAAAAGCTTAAGCTGAATGACTGTCCCAGCTGAATAAAGATAATAAATCTAAACACTGAAGCTCATTTTGTTAAAGACTATGAGTAATGAAGTGCATAATATTTTATAGTGTACCTAACATTTTCATAATTTAGTTATAGGCAATAACTCACATGGAGAAGAAAATGGCAGCCCACTCCAGTAATCTTGCCTAGAGAATCTCATGGACAGAGGAACCTGGTGGGTTACAGCCCATGGGGTTGCAGAGAGTCAGACATGACTAAGTGACTGAGCATAGCACAATAATTCACATATCTGCTAATCTCCTGATTTTTTTGTTGCTGATCTTCAGAACATACTTGTTATAACTTAGTTATCACATCAGATATGTCTTCAATAGTAATGAACTTCAGTTTGCAGACTTCTCATGTAAGAGATACATTATAAGCTACATGTTAAGAAATGTTGGAGTTCAATATACGAATGTGGATGTAGTGCATAATCATTGTCTTTACAGGTCATTACCTTTTATGGGAAATAACAGTCTCACCTGGAAACAAAGCTTACATTTAAGTGCTCTTCATTCTTATCACTCTGCCATTAAATAATTGTTGAATATTTGGGAAGTGTCTAAATGAGAATATTATGTAATAAGAATTACAGGATTTAATCCTGTTCTCAGATGTTTAAACTCATACTGACTTTAACTCGTTTCTTCAGAACATCTATTATATGTGACCATTCCTGTACAAATGAGGCTAAGTAATTATGCAGGGTATTAGCATATTTGTGCTCAGTGATGTGTAACGAATTCAGGATAACTCTCTGAGCTTTTATAAGAAAATGGAAAGAAACTGATATCCACCAAGATACCACAAGGGTTGCTCTTTTATCTCACCGAGAGGCATTTCTTTAAGCTAACTTTAAGGTCACCATGTTCAGGCTCAAGTACAGGGAAACATACAAAACCGCAGAGTTCATTTTGTTATTTTGTATCTCAGAGTCTGTCTAACTCAGAGTGGAAGCTCAACTATGATTTGTATTTGGAATTTGGCAACATATCCTGGTGTGTAGTTCCAGTTTTATGCATTTATTTGCCAAAGACTTTGAGCCCCCTAGTTAGTAACTTGTCCATATGGAAGGATCAGAACTATGTTTGAACATCTCTTGATCTGGGAGAGGGTCAAGTCAACCTAAAGCACAGAGGTGCTTTGAGATCCTGGAGGGAATTTGCTAAGGGACAAAGAGTCCCATGACATGGGCCAAATCTGGGGACATGGCCTGAAGTATAGGGGATTAGTGATTCTAAGAACAGAGAGAGGCTGCATTTGAACTCACACTGCCCAAGGCCTTCTTGCTGTTTCTATGTATCCATGAGACCCTCTTGCTTGTGGTTCTTAGAGCTTTTCAGCATCAAAACTCATTTCTTAATCTTTTGTGACTTTTGTTTTTCTAACAGTAGAAAAAGATACCTTAATCCTGAATTTTATTCTTTTAGCAAGGTCTCGTGGTATTATTTTGGCTTGGTAAATGATGTATCCAGGTTTGACTAGAATAATCAGAATATGTATTTTGTCACAGTGTAATTATACATAAGATCCTTTTATTCTCAAAATTGCTCTATTTTGGACAACAAACTGTAATTTTACCCTTTTAAGGATCCTGGTTTTCAATGTTCAGACCTCTTCTTCTGCAAGTTTTTAATACAAAAGCACCCAAAGTAAGGTCATGAAGGAAAAGATTCCGGAGCTGCATTCCAGCATCTGTGTAGTGGTCTCTGTGAAGATTATTGGCTGGCAACAGTGGCCTGCATGGAGCAGCAACATGAGGGTGTCCAGGCAGTGGTGTAGCCATGATCTCTCAGGAATGTAGGACCTTGGGAAGCGCAGAGCAGGGCAGAGCCACAATATGGATGGCAGTGTAAGAGGCACACATATAGTAACCAATTTGTCTGAAGTGATCCAGACGTAAATGCTAATGGTGCTCCTGGAGTGGGTGCTGTTTTTGACTCACCTAGATTCTTCTATAGGCTGATGCACCCATATCTCAATAGCTGTGTGGACTGTTAATGGCTTACAGTTGACACCACATCAGTTCCACTGCCCAACACACAGGCATACACACACACACACAGAAGTGCCCTCAAACAAGAAAGGAGTGGTCCTTCAGGAGTGATTGATCCATAGCCAATGGGTGACTGGGTATAATAGATCCTCACCTTAGCTCCAATTGGGGACATCTTTGTAGAACAATGTATGCCCCAGAGCCTCCTGTGGATCAAGCCAGCACAAGACCTCACTGTGACTACATCCTTGCTCAGTTCTCCCCTCTTTTCCTACTCCACTTGCCTCACTCCCTTATAGTTTTATCCTGAAGAACCTCCCCTCAGTAAATCACATACATATGAATCCTTGTCTTGGGGAAGGAATCTGACCTAAGGGAACCTCCTCTCACTCTCAAGAGCATCTCAATTTGGAGAATAAATTCACCCTTGACATGGGTCTAGTGCAGCAGAAGCAAGCAGAGTGAGGATTGAATGAAACAATGAAATTGCAGAAGAGCAGCAGAAAGGCAGAGAGAAATGGGAAGTGACAGTGGGGCCGACTGTATGAGACAGCCCCACTCTAAGGATTTCCACAGAGACGCTGTGCAGCAGAAGGAAAACTTTTTGTGTGTTACTCTATGAAAGTCAGTGATCTGATGGGCTTTGGGCTTATCTGTTAAAGAGAATATATTTTGTGTTTCCAGGGGATATTGTTTATATAGATATTAAGCTAAGCTAGATGCTAGTTGAAGTTACTCTTATCCTTTTTCGTAAGATAAAATTAGCACAGGTTTATTATCTTGCATCTCAGATAGTCATATGCTGCCCCAACACTTGTGCAAATTTTGAGTGCTTATTGTCTAATTGGACTCTGGGTTTTGCTTTTGCTGGACCATATCACACTCACTGTGGCAATATGAAAGCCACTGATGACATTAATTGACAGCTGATTTAGTGGAGTCATGGACAGGTGTTCAGGGCTTGTTTGGAAGAGTGGGAAGTAAGGAAGTGGAGATATGAGAAAAGACCATTTTAAAAAGTTCACAAGAAAGAATATTGGTGAAATGGGGCTATAGATGAAAGATGGCCAAGTGTCTAAAGAGGACTTTCTCAAATATGAGAAATATTGAAGCATATTTCTATGTGAATAATAAAAATAGCTCATTCTTTTTAAATTTTATTTTAATTGGAGAATAATTGCTTTACAACATTGTGTTGATTTCTAGCTCATTTGTATATAACTTACCATGTGCCTGAAATGAAATGCCCTACAAGTATCAATTTAATTCTCAATTTTCATACAAATCTTTCATCTTACAGATGAAATTGACTCACAAAAGAAGTCAGCAGTTAGCTCAGTGTCATACAGCTGCTACAGGGTGGGACCAGGAGTTCAATGTCAGAACTCTGTTTCCAGAGCCCANCTGAGCGACTGAACTGAACTGAACTGAATGGCACGATGAGGGTCTTCCCGTTTTGCAAAGGTCATCTTCCCATAAGTGATTGTTTTTTGTGTGCACAGATCCTATTTGGGGGGTCATTAACTTATTGAGCAAACTGAGCAGATGCTACCATTGTTTTAATGTTTCAGGGTATGTTCCATGCTCTGTTGCCTGGTTCTCTTGCTAAGCAAGACTGCTTGGTTTTGTGGTTAAGGAAACCTGCTTTCTAGAGTAATCATTAACTTATAGGAGTTCCCCATATTTTTCTACTTATAATCCCCTAGAGAGGAGCCTGGCAAGCTACAGTTCATGGGGTGGAAAACAGTAGTCAAACACGACTAAGCTACTTCATTTCTTCACTTTAATGTGTATATATATATATTTGTGTGTGTGTGTATTCTGGATGATATTTATTGCTTTGAGACAATGAGAGTTAGCAAGACAGACACAAATATATGCTTTTTTTTCTAATAAGCATTAGAGCATCACAAACACTATTACTCACAAAAGCTCTACATTATTCTATCTGGAGTTGCACGTGATTTGAAATTTGCAATGTATACCTTACTATGACTTTTCATTCCAATATTTACTTCCTTTTCTCCCATATTGATTGGTAAAACTATAAAAGTAGGTACTACAAAAGAGCAAAGAAAGTGCATAAATCTATAAATCTTTATGTTAATTAACCTAAATACTAAGTCTGATGTCTTCTAGGATATGGAGGATGAAACAGAAGATACAGATTAGCAAGCAATTAGGATAGGTGAGGATTCTTTAACATTTTGAAGCACGTCACATCTGAGCTCAGAATGGGAGGACTGATCAACAATCATATGAAGAGACATTGGGAAATCTTAACCTGAGGCATATAGAATGAGAGATCAATTGACAACATAGGATATCAAGAAAGGTTTTCAATGGTGTCTATGCAATAAAGACCTATGTAGCTCTGATTCAGTTGAAGAAAGCCCCACATCCAAGAACATATATGCTGAGTAACATGAGAGCATTAGGTGTATTTCAAAGTCCTTAAAAATATATTCATCTCAACATAGTTTCACTGTTAGAAGTCTACCTTAAGAAAACAATCAATATCTAAATATTAGAATGCTTATAAAACTTTACAATAAAAACTAATTATTTATAAAATAAATATTTAACAATATATGCAGAGTTGAATAAAGTAAAGATGTGCATATTGTCAGTTATTGCAGCTTGTAATGTGCTATTTGGGGACATAATCACATGAGGCAGTACATATAATGTATAATATTATTGTACAAATAATAAAAATCAAAGCCAGTTTTGTGAAGTGAAAGTCACTCAGTCATATCCAACTCTTTGCAACCCCACAGACTATACAGTCCATGGAATTCTCCAGGCTAGAATACTAGAGTGGGTAGCCTTTCCCTTCTTAAGGGGATCTTCCCAACCTAGAGATCAAATCCAGGTCTCCTGCATTGCAGGTAGATTCCTTACCAGCTGAGCCATAAGGGGAAGCCAAGCAAGTTTTAGGCAGTGTATTATTCCAATTTTATCAATAACTCATATACTTGTAAAATTACATTTTCTATATATATTAGAGTAAAACCACAAAAATGTTAAGTGATCATTAGCAGCAGATGATGGAGAAGGCAATGGCACCCTACTCCAGTACTCTTGCCTGGAAAATCCTATGGATGGAAGAGCCTGGTAGGCTGCAATCCATGGGGTTGCTAAGGGTCAGACACGACTGAGTGACTTCACTTTCATTTTTCACTTTCATGCATTGGAGAAGGAAATGGCAACCCACTCCAGTGTTCTTGCCTGGAGAATCCCAGGGATGGGGGAGCCTGGTGGGCTGCCGTCTATGGGGTCGCACAGAGTCGGACATGACTCAAGTGATTTAGCAGCAGCAGCAGCAGATGAAAGTATTAATAATTTTTATATTCCTTATTTGTGTTGAAATTTCACAAACACTGCATGATTATCACTGCTCTATTTTAGAGTAAAACAAAAGCATTAGAAATGTTTGGTAAATTATCCTAGTGGCGAATTTATTTATTTATTTTTCGTGAATTTAGTAATATATCTTCTTTTGATTATTTTAATCAATCTAATCAAGTATAATAATATTCTAATATGTGTGTATTACAATATATTTAATGATATATGTCAAGGCAGTGTTTGCTCAGTACCCAGACTTCAGTGTCTTTATGTAATACCTTTGGCCAACAATTTAAATGTATTTTTGTGTCTAAGCTATGTGCTGTATGCTAAGCCACCACTATTATTGATGAATGTACCATCTTTTTGAAAAGCTGAAATGTTAAATTTATCAAACGATCAGAAGCCTACATACATGTTAGCAAACTTTATAGTACTGTTAGCACTTAGAGAGACTCTTTGATTCTCTTAGAAAAGGTGGACATTCAGAAATGTACCAGTATCTAAATAATTAACAACTATTTCTGACTTTCCAATTCAACAAATTAGAACTGCTATTACCCTACAGCTTCAAGGATTATTCAAAAGTTTGAAGATAGTTGTGGATGAAGTTTTCTTCCCTTTATCTTTTGGTCACATTCTGAAGCTGTCTGACCATTTCACCTGAAAATAGCTGTCCTTGCCAGCTGAAATTCTCATAAGATATGTACCATGATGTTTACCTTGCTGCTTGTTTTTCTGTAAATTTCACATTTCATCATTTCATAAGATGGTAAACTCACCAAAGGCAGTGCAGTAGTTGTGTTGTTGTGGTGTGGTAGAGGTGATGATTCTATATTTATAATGAGTTTTTTTAGATTAAAAGAAAATTAAAACTTTTTTACAAGTTCAGTGTTTCAAAATAGGAAGCTATCCTCAGTGATTTTCTCCTAAATTCATGTGCAGGTAGAAAACAGCTATATTATTTATCGTGTCATAGTTGACTATTACTGAATAATCATTGCTTTATCTGTACCTTTTCCTGCAAATAATCATCACTATCAACCAACTTTGTTTTATTCCAGGTTAACTGCAATAAAGTTTCCCGCCAATTGATTTGCTTCATCTCACTATTCAGTAAATCTTTTCCACACCATGTTTTACCTACCTCCCACCATCCCCAGCTTAGGACAGAAAATAACATCTGGACAATTTTATGTCATTTTTGCCTGGCAGAGTCTGTTCCTTAAATTGCCGTAAGCAACAATAACAATATCCACAATAAAAACCCTTCAATAATTGCAAATTACATATAAGCTGTAATAAGTGCAATTAAACACAATTCACTATGACCATTAGGTCACTGTCTTTTTAGTAAGTAACATTAGGGCCAGAGGGATGACTGGAATTCATTTAACATAATCAAGGCATGCTAATATAGATCACACTTAGAAAATGCACTTAAACAGAGCCTCAACTGGGGTTATACAGGGCAAATATCCTTTTCCTAAATGCTTGTACAGACATAAAGAACTCAAAATGCTTTCCGTAGGAGTTTGGCAAAGACCAAGGCTCTTGCTGTGTGTTTTCCATTATTCTGGAATAATTCATTAGCAAACATTATGAGTTGGCAGTATCACAGATATGCATTAGAATAAAATTATTTTTCTCTTTTGAGTCCATAAATAAAATACATTTAGTCAGTGACTTCTGCAAAAGGGAACAGCCACTTTTTAAAACAGTGTGTTATTCACTAAATTAAGTAAAATTTAGTCAGAAGTAAATTAACTGAATGGTTTCCAAAGCAGGACATATAAAAAGATCTCAGGACTTTTACCTGCAAAGAGTAATTAATGTTATACGTTAGGTACTATTCAAAGTATGTTTAATGAATTAATTCACTTAACAGTCCCCAAAGTAAGTACTATTATTATCTCAATTTACAGACTTTTAAAACCTGAGATGGAGGGGTTAAGCAATCCCAGCTCACACAGTTCAGAGATGTATTTCAAATCTAGGTGATTTGAAAAGTGGTTCCAAAGTGTACAATTTTAATTGTAAAGTTACCCTTTCTCTCAAGTATTCATGTGTATGTGTCTGGGAGAGAAAGGGTGCCACCTATACTCATTTCTTCATAAGAGGCATTTGGGTGCAAAATATATCAAACTGAAAACAAAATCCAGGATGGAATAGGTTTTTGTCCAAGAACATGTTTTTATATTGTAAATTTAATCATAAAACCTAGTAAGAATAATGACTTGAGGTACTGAATTATTTTTGCCAAATAACACTTGCTAAAGTGCCAACGTAGCATAATATTTAGTATGTCCCAGCCACAAAGTGTTTTTTGTACATATCTCAAGTCTCACAAACACCCCTTCTATGAGAACTATTATATCTCCTACATATAAGGCAGGGAAGTATCAGAGACACACAAAATCTCCTGTCTACCCGACTAAGTGTCTTATGCCATTCAAATACTCACATGCAGAAAGCCCAGTCTTCAAAAAGATAAATGTAAAATGGGATAGAGAACATTTATAAAGAAGAAATGATGGCTTCAAGAATGAGAAGTGTGGTCTAAATTCCATGTAACTCTCCCTATTTGTATTAGTCAGCTTGGTGCCATAATAAAATACCATGTTGTGCTTAGACAAGAGACATTTTTTCTTTTTACAGTTCTGGAGGCTAGAAGTCTCATATTGAAGTGACCGCTGATTCAGTTCCTTGTGAAGCCTCTCCTTCTGGTTTGTGGACAGTCACCTTCTCTCTGCATCTTCATATGCCTTTCCTCTCTGTGCTTTTGAAGAGAGAGAGAGTGCAAGGGAACTCTGGTGACTTTACTTATAAGGACAACAGCCTGATAAAACTTGGGCCTCATCCTTATGACCACTGAACTTTACCTCCCTAAAGATCCTATCTCCAAATTCAGTCACACTGGGATTAGGGCGCCAACATACGACTTTGGTGGGAACACAATTCAGTCCATTAAATCATCCAAGTACTTAACATATAAGAATAATAGGAAGAGATGTGCTATGATCCTTGTCTGGCAAAGAAAATCTGCAAGCTCCTCTTTAAAAATCGATATTTTCATAGGTATTTAAGGGATGTGTCATGCAGAAGATCACTGAGTAACCCAATGGACTACGTCCTTGACTCTAGTTTTGTTGAAGACAAGAAAACTTCTTATTCTGTACAATAGAAAATCACAATTTTAGGAACTAAACAATTATGATTCAGATAAGGGAAGATCTATGACTTTTAGACCATATCTTGAGAGTTATAAGAAATGAATGGATAAGAAAGCTGTGGTACATGTACACAATGGAGAATACATTTGAATCAGTTCTAATGAGATGGATGAAACTGGAGCCGATTATACAGAGTGAAGTAACCCAGAAAGAAAAACACCAATACAGTATACTAACACTTATATATGGAATTTAGAAAGATGGTAATCATGACCCTGTATGCAAGACAGCAAAAGAGACACAGATGTGTAGAACAGACTTTTGGACTCTGAGGGAGAGGGAGAGGGTGGGATGATTTGGGAGAATGGTATTGAAACATGTATACTATCATGTAAGAAACGAATCGCCAGTCTATGTTCGATGCAGGATGCTTGGGACTAGTGCACGGGGATGATCTGGAGGGATGATGTGGGGTGGGAGGTGGGAGAGGGGTTCATGTTTGGGAGCTTATGTACACCCGTGGCGGACTCATGTCAATGTATGACAAAACCAATACAGTATTTTAAAGTAAAATAAAGTAAAATAAAAAAATTTTTAAAAAGAAATGTTTTTTTAAACTCATACCACTAAATAGGTTATAATACAGCTAAATTTCACTGAGTACATTCACAAATAAATGAGTATGTTATGATGTAGGACAAGAGGAAAACTAAGAACATTCAAGTATTAATGCTCTGCCACTAGCTCTACTTTTAAAGTATTTTCATCTCTTTCCCCACCCCCTGTTTTTCATTGTTATTAGAGTATAGTTACTTTACATTGTTGTGTTACTTTTTGCTGTACAGAAAAGTGAATCAGCCAAATGTATGCATATACCCTTCTTCCTTGGATTTCTTTCCCGTTCAGTCACCATAGAGCATTGAGTAGAGTTCCCTGTGCTATACAGTAGGGTCTCATTATTTATCTATTTTATAGATAGCATATATGTATATACATGTATATATGTCAATCCCAACCTCCCAATTTCTTGTTTTTCTTTAAAGCTCATAACATACATCTAAGAAAATTAAACTCAGGATATTATTATATTTTATCACTAATCTGAAAGTAAAAGTTAATATTATCAGTTTATAATATAATAGTCATTATTTTCTGGAAGATAATTATTCTTTCAATACTAATTTTTAAAAATTAGTACCTGTTATGTGCCAGATGTTATCTGAGACATCGTATTAGATCCTAATTGATTTAGCACATATTAACCAACTACTATTTAGTAATCACATAGACTTATACATATATTATCTTCTGCAACGTTTTCCAAATTTGAATCAAGAATAAATTAAAAACAAAAAAGCAATCATTAACATTTACTAAGCATATATTTTGCGCAAGGCACAAAAGTTTTTAACACATGCGTTCTCAGTCACTTCAGTTATGTCCAGTTCTTTGTGCTGCTATGGACTAAAGCCATCCAGGCTTCTCTGTCCACGAGGATTGTCCAGGCAAGAATACTAGAGTGGGTTGCTATGCCTTCCTCCAGGGGATCCTTCTGACCCAGAGATTGAACCCACATCTCCTATATCTCCTGCATTGGCAGGTGGGTTCTTTACCACTTGCACTAACTTGGAAACTGTTTATCGATTTATAGACTGTTTATATGAAATTTTGATCAACCATTATCTATAGGCTATATTTTGGGGTTAGAGAACCCACTTCATTTACACATAAATATGAAAATATTGCCACAATGTCCTCCTCACAGTATGCACTTATCAGTGCTCAGGAGTGTCAGAGGTAGTGATGAGGATGACATGAGAAGCATCTAGTGATGGCCACATGGTCTAGTGAACATTGAAAAACAGCAGACGAACTGTCAGGAATCTATCATTCCCTTGAGGTGCTCAACCAGTTACCTTGGTTTTGCTCAGTGTCTTCATTGAAAAGGCATTTGTCTGACCAATTTAACATGCAGCTAACAATTCAATCCACCTGCTAATTCAGAAGAGGCAAGAGACACGGGTTCCATCCCTGGGTCTGGAAGATCCCACGGAGAAGGAAATGGCAACTCACTCCAGTATTCTTGCCTGGAAAATTCCATGGACAGAGGAGCCTAGTGGGCTACAGTCCATGGGGTCACAAAGAGACATGACTGAGCACAGACACACAATTCCACAAAGGCTATAAATGACAAACAATTACCTTCTTAGCTCTCTGAAAAGTGCTTTAAACATTGAAATCAATCTTATTACTATAAATGAATGACAAAAGATAATTCAATTCAAATGATACAAGTAAAGGAGTAAGGAGTAATCTGTTGTCAAATCGTTGTCACAGGCAGAATTTGTTTTAGATATAATCCAGGTGGTGCAAGGGGTAAAGAATCTGCCTACCAATGCAAGAGACACAAGATACAAGTTTGACCCCTGGGTTGGGAAAACCCCCTGGCAGAGGAAAATGGCAACACACACCAGTGTTATAGCATGGAAAATTCCACGGACAGAGGAGCCTGGTGGGACAAATACCACTGGGTTGCAAAGAGTCAAACATGTCTGAGCACACACCATTTACAGTTTAAGAGCTTTAAGTTTATTTCTGCTTAATATGTAACAAAAAATCTCAAATAGTGGTAGATGCCAGGAAGAAAACAAAACAGGTTCCATTTGAGAGACTGTCTAGCGAGGAGTTTCATTTTGTAGAGTGATCACCCAGGGCCTTTCCAAAGTAAAGATATATGAGATGAGGCCTAAATAAAAATAGTCAGGAACATATGAGATGAGCATGCCAGGTAGGAAAAAGCCCTGAGATGGAAGTGACCACAGAGTATTTGAGAAATAGACAAAAAAACAGTGGCTGGAATGAAGAGAGGAGAGAGGTGATATGAGTTTAAAGACATAAACAGGAATCTCCACACTGTTTTCCACAGTGGCTGTACTAGTTTACATTCCCACCAACAGTGTAAGAGGGTTCCCCTTTCTCCACACCCCCTCCAGCATTTATTGCTTGCAGACTTTTGGATCGCTGCCTTATGACCCAGCAATCCCACTGCTGGGCATACACACCAAGGAAACCAGAATTGAAAGAGACACATGTACCCCAATGTTCATCGCAGCACTGTTTATAATAGCCAGGACATGGAANCATGGTTTAGACACATGAAAAAAAAATACTCAAGAATAAATAGAGAAATATAATTGTTTTAAAAAGTGATACTATTTAATGCCTATCATACGAACAAAATTGAGGGCTGTTGATGTAAAACAGTTTGGATATCAAACAAAGGAAAATTTAACACAATATTTTCGAAACTAAATTGCTATAATCATGTTGGAATCTAATTTGAGAATAAATAACAATGTTGAAGATGTTGTTTTCCTTTAATCAATGATCTGTTCTCTAGGTAGCTCCCAAGAGAAGCTTTTCAGCATGCTCAGGTAGAGAAATGCAGAAGGTGCCCACTGCAACGTTATTTCTACTAGTGAAAAGCTGTGGTCTGCTTCAGTTGTGGTCTTCCAGCCGGATGTTTAATACTGTGTTGATATTAAGGTATAGGAAGTAGATACTGTTTAAGTTATATAAAGCCCAAGATCCTAATTTCCAAATATATTGTTTTCTAGGATTATATGGAATTTCTTCCCCCATTTTCCCTTTAACTACAACTCCTCTATCATTAAATCACACACATGCCTGTACACACATGCATACCCCTTATCCTCTGGGAATTTCTCATTTTTTTTCTGGCAAATAAAAATACCTCCATAACAATAAATAAATAAATGTGATTAAAATATATTTTGGGGAGTCCTCCTCTAATGATTAGTTGAGGCACTACAGATTCATCTTAGGGCTTCCCTCTTTCCCCAATTATTCACAAAGGATAAAGTATGGCATGGGATATGAGTTATTTTAGTCTTTATATTGATGATCTGAATTAGAAATGTTGTGTACAGTGAACCATGAAAAGAATGGCAATTATGGCTTAACAACCTACGATCTTTAATGACTCCAATATTGTTAACAAAATAGTGAGAGAGTCTAATTAAAGGAAGGCAAAGAAATCTTTGGAATGAAATTTTGAAAAATAAAAAGACTTTATAAATATATCTAAATGCAAGCAATTATCTATATTCATGCTTACAGTACTTTATAACACCAAATTTTTCAAATTATCCTAAATAAAATTCAAATTTTAAAACTGTATGTATTTTTCTCATGTAATGCTCTCTATTAAGGTCATTAAGATCTATGCTGAAATCCTAGAGATTATTTATATCTTCCTGAGTTTATATAAATTTTAAATTTAAAAAATAGGAAGAATATGAAATGTAGAGAAAGGGTAGGGATGTTGAGCCCTGAAACATTACATGTGATGATTTCCGTGGGCTTTCATTATGGCATACATCAATATAAATTAGACTAGGTACAAGAGATGCTAGAAACATGATGAAAAAAACATAGAAGCAGAGACAAAACAGCCCTCATCATATCACCCGAACAATGTGAAGAGCCCAATTCCATACCCAGTTGGGATGAAATCAAGGAGGCTGAAAAGTTAAAAGTTGCGACTTTACCCACCTTACAGCAGTAATGATCTCAACTCACACAGCATCAGTGGAGGTAATTTCAGGAGCAGTGACAAAGGCTCTCTCCCCTTCATAGCCATGGCGTTCTCCAGAGAGGGCTGAACTCTTCCTCCTATCTAGGAATTATGACCCTCTAAATGGCACCCCACTCCAGTACTCTTGCCTGGAGAATCCCATGGATGGAGGAGCCTGTTAGGCTGCAGTCCATAGGGTCACTAAGAGTCCGACAAAACTGAGCGACTTTACTTTCACTTTTCACTTTCATGCATTGGAGAAGGAAATGGCAACCCACTCCAGTATTCTTGCCTGGAGAAAACCAAGGATGGGGGAGCTTTGTGGGCTGCTGTCTATGGGGTTGCACAGAGTCAGACACGACTGAAGCGACTTAGCAGCAGCAGCAAAGCCCACCCCAGGGTATCAAAAGGAGGCTAAGTGAGAAACCTAAATTTTTTCACTCACAGATAAAACTAGTAGACAGCTTCTTCCTTCTTGAAACTTTTATTTTTAATTAGAATGTTCCATAATATAAAGCCTTAGCAAAGAAATAGAAGATATAAAAGAGAACCATATGGAAATTCAAAAACAGTAGAATGAGTGGGAACAGAGGAAAGAATCTACGAACTGGATGAAAGAACAATAGAAATGCCCCAATCTGAACAACAGAGAGAAAATACACTGAAAAAAAAATTTTAAAGGAGCCTGAAGGAAAGGGGGGCTATAACAAAAGATATAAAATCTCAGAAGGAAAGAAAATGAGCTCAAAACCAGCTCCATAAAATAATGGATGAAAAACTGCTTGCTGAACTTGGCAAAGGACATAACTTATATACTTAAGAAGCAGAGCAAACTCCAGAAAGGGTAAACTATGACAAGACAAATCAAAATTAAACTTCTGAAAATTAAAGATAAAAAACAAAACTTGAAAGCAGACAGAGGTGAAACAACACTCTACCTAAAGGGGAATATCATTTCTAATGATGGTAAGTTTCTTATTAGTAGAAAGAATTGTGGGGCAAAAAGAAGGGCACAATATTTTTCAAATATGGGGGAATAAAAGCTACCAATTCAGAACTGTATATTCAGTGAAAATGTCCTTCAGTATTAAAGGGGATAGTTAGACATTATCAGATGAAGCAAACCTAGAATGTGTAGCTAATACATATACTTTAAGAGAGTGGCTAAAGAAAGTTCTCTTAACAGAAAGGAAATGATAAATAAAAGAAAATATGTAACATCAAAAAGGAAGAAAGAAGATGTAAAAAAAATAAATGGATAAATGCTATAGACTTTCTAACTCCCCTTGAAATTTCTAAATTATTTTATATACAAAGTATAAAAATAGATATATATGTAAAATATGTGTGTGTACTACCTAGAGCAACCACTAGAAAAGCTACATGAAGAAATACAGTCAAAAATATCATTGATAAATAAAGATAAAATCCTAAATTTGTTCAAGAAATCCACAGGAAAGCCAGAATAAGAAAACAGAAGCAATAAAACAGAAGAAACAAAACAAGTAATAAAATAGTAGGCAAGTCCTAAAATTATCAGCAATTGTATTAAGTGTAGATGGTCTAAATACACAGCATAAAAGACAGAATGCAGAGTAGTTAATAACATGACCCAATAAATATCTATATCACACCTACCTCAAATAAAATTATATGAGTGACTGAATGTAAAAATATGGGAAAAGATAGATCACAAAAATATTAACCAGAAGGAAAGGGGGATGGCTCTATTAAAAACACATTAAATAGACTTCAGAGCCAAGAAAATCACTAGAGCTAGAGAGGGACATTCAGTTCAGTTCAGTGGCTCATTCCTGTCTGACTCTTTGTGACCCCATGGACTGCAGCACACCAAGCTTCCCTGTCCATCACCGACTTCCAGAGCTTGCTCAAATGCATGTCCATCAAGTCAGTGATGCCATCCAACCATCTCATCCTCTGTCGTCCCCTGTTCCTCCTGCTTTCAATCTTTCTGAGCATCAGGGTCTTTTCTAAGGAAAAGACCAGGTGGCCAAAGTATTATAGTTTCACATCAGGTGGCCAAAATATTATAGTTTCAACTTCAACATGGACGTTACATAGTGGTAATGTAATCAATTCGCCAAGACATAACAGTCCTAAATGTGTATGCATTAAACAAAAGTGTTGCAAAGTATGTGATTCATATTTTGAATTTCATTTCATAAACAGAAGTGAGAATAGAAAATTGTGCAATTACAGCTTGGGATTTCAGCACTCCTCTTGAGAACTGTTAAAAGAAGTAGAGATAAAATGAATAAGGATATGGAAGAACTCAACAGTATCATCAACCAACAGGGTATAACGAACATTGGAAAATTCAAAATATACATGTCTTCAAGTTTCTGTGCAACAAATACCAAAATATATCACAGCCTGAATCATAAACAAACATTAATATGCTTAAAAATTAAACTAGTCAGAGCATATTTAGTCACAATGAAATCAGACTATAAGTCAATAAAAGAAAAATAACAGGACAATACTCAGACATTTGGAAATTAACACACTTCTAAATAACTCATTGGGCAGGAAGAAATATCCAAAGAAATTTTTTAAATGCATTGAATCTAATGAAATTGAAAATACAACCTATCAAAATATGTAGAACATAAGAAAAATTGCTTCAGTGGAAATTTACAGTACCAATATAATATAAACTGCTCTTATTATTTTAAAAAGTCCTAATTTATAATGCAAATTTTTATCTAAAGAATCAAACAAAAGACAATGTAAACCTCAAACAATCAGAATGAAGGGAATAATAGTGATAAAAGCCTATATGCTATGTGCTAAGTTGCTTCATTCGTGTCTGATTCTTTGTGACCCTATTGACTGTAGCCCACAAGGATCCTCTATCATGGATTCTCCAGGCAAGAATATTGGAGGGGACCGTCATGCCCTTCTCCAGGGAATCTTCTTGACTCAAGCATTGAACCTTTGTCTCTTAAGAATTGCATTGGCAGGTGGGTTCTTTACCACTAGGACTACCTGTGAAGCCAAAAGCAATGAAATTGAAAACTCCCAAAAGCGATAAAGATAATCAATAAAAAAAAGAGTTGGTTCTTTGTAAAGATCAATAAAAATTAACATATCTCTAGCAAGACTGACAAATTAAAAGACAGAAATGAATGGCATCAAGAATGCAATGGCACGTATCAGTACCTACCTTGCAAATATCAGACATTTAATAAAGATTTAATACAAACAATCCTACATACATAAATTTGACAAATTTGGTTAAATAAACTATCTCCTAAAAAGTAAAATTGTATCAATAGATATTTTGAATAATTCTGTAACAAAGAGATTTAATTTATAATTTTAAAACTTCTGATAAGTAAATTACAGGTCCAGGTAGTTTCCCTGGAGAATTCTATTAACATGTTTAAATAAGAATTAATACCAACTCTATACATCTTTTCCAAATAATAAAATTGAGAATACTTCCCAACTTATTCATGAAGGAACACTAAGACCACTATCCCTCTTGAATATCAGCTCAGTTCGGTTCAGTCACTCAGCTGTGTCCAACTCTTTGCGACCCCATGAGCTGTAGCACACCAGGCCTCCCTGTCCACCACCAACTCCCTGAGTTTACTGAAACTCATGTCCATTGAGTCAGTGATGCCATCCAACCATCTCATCCTCTGTCATCCCCTTCTCCTCCCACCTTCAATCTTCCCTGGCATCAGGGTCTTTCCCAATGAGTCAGTTCTTCACATCAAGTGGCTAAAGTATTGGAGTTTCAGCTTCAGCATCAGTCTTTCCAATGAATATAGACACAAAATATTTAGCAAAGTATTATTGAAGTAATTTCAGTAATCTGTAAGAATAATTACACATAATATCAAATGAGGGTTATTCCAATGGTACAGAGATGCAAGGATAGTTCAATATTTGAAAAACAATTACTATAATATACCATATTATCAAGGTAAAAATGAGAAAAGATTATGTCTGTCTCTTATACACATCTANTTGTAAAAGACCCTGATGTTGGGAGGGATTGGGGGCAGGAGAAGAAGGGGACAACAGAGGATGAGACAGCTGGATGGCATCACTGACTAGATGGAACTGAGTTTGAGTGAACTCTGGGAGTTGGTGATGGGCAGGAAGGCCTGGCGTGCTGCAATTCATGGAATTGCAGAGTCAGCACATGACTGAGCGACTGAACTGAACTGAGAATATTGACTGGTTCTAGCTATTGACTGGTATATTTAACTGATAGTTCATCTTCCATCCATTTTTTCAAGAGAGCCAGAGAATGTTAAATGTTTTTTCCATAATGAACTGTTGTTGTTGTTCAATTGCCTGTCGTGTCTGGCTCTTTGGGACCCCATGAACTGCAGCACGCCAGGCCTTTGTGTCCCTTACTATGTCCCAGAGTTTGCCCAAGTTCATGTCCATTGCATCCGTGATGCCATCCAGCCATCTCATCCTCTGACGTCCTCTTCTCCTTCTGCCCTCAGTCTTTCCCAGCCAATGGACTATTACCTGGCCTCAAGGTTTCAGTAGTCTAGCAACAAGTATGCTCACACAAGTCACTTTTACCTGGACTATTCATCACAGATGCAAGAGTCTATAACAATTTGGATTCTCAAGAACTCAACAATCAAAGTTCCTGGTAACAGATTTACTTTTCTCTTTTCTTTACCAGCTTAGTCCAAGAGTTTGGAACAATGCCTGAAATATATTAAGAACTTAATATTTGTTTAATGAATAAACAAATACACACAGAGTTAGAGATGTATGGAGAGAAAATTATTTTCTGTTAATTTGTATCTATATTATACTACTCCTACATGCAAATAAAAATAAATACACAAACCATAATGCTGAAGAGAATCCTCAACAACACTGACTCTTAATTATATGTAAATATATATATAATTATGTATTTAATTTGAATCATATATTTAAATATATACTTGAATAACTTTGTAAAAATATATCTAAGTCTTAAATTCCCTTTTGTCTCCTTATTAACTTTTGAAACAATCTTTAAGATCTATTAGGTGCTAGATTGGCCAAAAGATTTTTTAGGTTTTTCTGTAAGATGTAATGGAAAAAGAAGCTCATCATCGTACACCTGTGGTGGATTCATGTCGATGTATGGCAAACCCAATAGAGTATTGTAAAGTTAAATTAAAAANTAGGTGCTAGATTGGCCAAAAGATTTTTTAGGTTTTTCTGTAAGATGTAATGGAAAAAGAAGCTCATCATCGTACACCTGTGGTGGATTCATGTCGATGTATGGCAAATCCAATAGAGTATTGTAAAGTTAAATTAAAAAATAAATAAATTAATTAATTTAAAAAAAAAGAAAATCACACATCAAAACTAACATAATGTATCAACTTACACCCATCAGTATGGTCATTATTTTAAAATATACAAAAATAATTGCTGGAGAGAGTGTGGAGAAAGGTGGATCCTCTTGGACTGTTGGTGGGAATATAAATTGATCCAGCCACTAAGGAGAAGAGCATGGAGGCTCCTTAAAAAACCAAAAATAGGGTTGTCATATGCTCAAGCATCGTAGACTCAGTGGACATGAGTTTGAGCAAACTTCGGGATATAGTGCAGGACAGAGGAGGCTGGCATGCTGCAGTCCATTGGGTTGCAAAGAGTTCGACATGACTGACTTAACAACAACAATAACAATGATCCAGCAATTCTGCTATTGGACATATACCCAGAGAAAACCACATTTCAAAAAGACACATGCACCCCAATGTTCATTGCAGCACAATTTACAACATCCAGGACACAGAAGTGACCTAACTGCCCACCAACAGAGGAATGGATAAAGAAGATGTGGTGTTTGTATATAATGGTATTCTATTCAGCCATAAAAAGGGGTGAAATTTGGTCATTTGCAGAGATGTGAATGGACCTAGAGATGTCATACAGATTGAAGTAAGTCAGAAAGTATAAGACGAATTTCCCATAAGATATACTGGAAAAACCTGAACAAACTTTTTGGTCAACCCAATAGATTTTGCAAAGGTAGGATGCAACCATACAAATTAGCCCCACATTTATTTCACTTGAAAGTGAAAGTCACTTAGTCGTGTCCAACTCTTTTGCTACCCTATGGACTGTAGTCCACCAGGCTCCTGTGTCCAAGGGATTCTCCGGGCAAGAATACTGGAGTGGACTGCCATTTTATTCTCCAGAGGATCTTTCCAACTCAGGAATTGAAGCCATGTCTCCTGCCTTGTAGGCAGATTCTTTACCACCTGAGCTACCAGTGAAGACTTGTTTCACTTAATGCCACTCAAATAAGCCTTACTTTTTCAGTCTGACAGAAGAACAACTGAGGAAGCGGTGCAGGACATTCTGTTTGTATCACCAGTAGAATTTAGAGAGGGAAACGAAGAGAGACCACTATATTCGAGTCAAACATAACTACAAATTGCAATATTTTTTCATGTGTAACTGCAACTAAATCCCAATGTTGTAAGAGAAAATAAATACATTTATTTGGCAATTTTAATTGATCTTTAGATCCTTCAATAAGTGATTCTAAAAGATAGTAAATTTTATCTGTGGAAAACATGTACATATGAAATTCTCTATCCACGAACAGCTCACTCCATTCACTCAGCCATGTCCCTTGAAAGGGACAGTGTTTGGTGGAAAAGTGACACATTAGGTACTTTCAAAAGTAGGGGATAATCCAAAAAAAAGAGAGAGAGAGAGAGAAAGTGCTCAATTAAATACAGGCAAATGCTAAAATAAGTCGAATAAATAACTCCTAAGAATAGTTAGGAGAAAGGTAAATAAATGCTATGGGGTATTATAGGAGGAAGCCTCTTGAATGAATTAGAAAAATGTAATGATCAGAAAAATGTAAAGAACTTGAAAACATTAGACTGTTGTAAGTCCTACATGCTAACAAAGGAGAAAATAAATATTGCCAGCTGTGAGAAATTATCTCTTTAAGAACTCACAGTTTCTGAAACCTTATTAAAGGCATCAAATTCTGCCCTTCCTGTTTTGACTCCTCTATATTATATTATAGAATTGAGAATTCTGGAAAGTACAATAGTGGTAATATTTAGAGGGCAATAACCCCAGCATCTAAGCAGGGACTCTCTTCAACTCCCTCAAAACAAAAGAAGTGGAGAGCTCTATGTTAGAATGTTTTCATAAAGATATATGCACATCTCAAATATTAATATATGTATTTGAAAATCTCTGAAATACTATATCTGAAAGCCAGATTCTGTGTAACATTCATGTTTATACAGGACAATCAGCAATTGCATTAACTATCATCAAGTATATAGTTTAAATATAACACTATTATATACAGTTCAATAATAACACTATAGAGGTAGATTTTGATTTAAACTTTGAATTTGGTTTCTTTTGATTAAAGCGAGGATCATTAAATTCAAATATGCTCGTGTAGTTAAAATGTAGTTCCAAAGTAATAATTGTTATTGAGTAAAAGTATAACAAATCTATAAGTAAAAATTTTTTTTTTAATTTTAAAAATCAGTGTATTTAACAAGTATTCTTTCCTGCTAATATTCATCATTCCTGAAACACACTAATAAGTTGTTTACTTTTCTGCTGCTATTTAGATATAAATTTATTTTTCTCCAGAGGAGAGTTGCTTTAAAAAAATCAATAAAATGACATAAAGTTCTAACAATGGTCTCACCGTCATAGCAGTCATTGTTTGATATCAAATCGTTCAGTCGCATGTATGTGCTTTCATTTTGAAGAATTTTCTTCTCTTTTATAATTTTCTTTCAGAAAGTATTTCAAAAGTACTTAAGAAAATCCATAGTAAATAAATATTAACTAAGAATGGTTAAGGCAGTTTATCTTAAAAGATAAAAATTCGGCACTATTTTAACTTATGTCTCTGCTTTGCCTCTATCTCCGTGTGTCTCTGATCTACAGTATGACTCTATATTACCTTTAAAAGCTTCCCATGGCCTAAGTCAGATCTCTGGGAAATAGATGTTGAGATGCAGGTAGGAGCGGAAAAGGTTTATCGGAGAGGAACTTGTAAACACCCACGGGAGGCAGCAGGATTGAGCGGGAGCCCAGCAGACCGTGGTGCAGATCCCTCAGAGTCTCTCAGCCTAAACGTGAGATCCAGGGTAAATCCTGCTATAACGGAGTCTCAGAGTGGATGCAAGTGACTGTGACCTTTCACCAAGGTCTTGCTCAGACACTGGCCACCATCTACCCTGGAAAAGCAAATCCTCAAGGACTGCTGCCCTACTCAGGCATTGGCAGCATCCTAAACAGAACGAGGTCTCCACTTGTACAGCTGAGCCACAAGCTAAGTTAACAGCTGGAAGCCATAACTGACCCCCTTCCTTATCGTAGGAATCTTAAAATATATACAGTTTCATAAATGTTCATAATCTTTTACTTGTAAATTTAAAAGTCTATTAAATACATTTTTTCAATGAGATTTAGTAACAGGGTTCACTTTTATAAGTAATTCAAAATAGCTCATTCTTCTTTTCTATGTCTGTAGTCTATCGATCCTTTGAAAAGTAACTTGGCTATTGTTTCTTTCAAGATGCAATTATGTTAAATTAACATGAAGAAGGAATAGGTGAAAGACCGAGGGAAAAATAGCTATCTAGCATACTCAAAAGAAAATGCATGCACTTAAGTTCATTTGAGCAGTACAGTGCCTTTAATTGTAGGGAGGAAAAATGTGAAACTATTTTTAAGAGTAATTACCTGAATCAAGCAGGGAAGAAGTGGAGCTCAAACTTAACATGTGTGTTAGTGATGGTTGTAACTGAGTTTTCAATTTTTCCTATTGGGAATGCCACCCCAAACTGGCACGATCTTTTCAAGGAAGCTCAAAAACAGAACAATATCTTCAAAGGTGAGTATACTGTTCACAATGGCTCTTGCTGTTTTCTATGAATGGATACTAATATTCTCTATAAAATGAACTCTTGGAAATTAAGTGTCTTTCACTGGAAACACACGAGTCTGTTGCAACATGATATTTTTAATTAGTAATAATGCCAGTCGGATGAAACAGCCTCCCTCTCCTACCCAACCACTACAGTTATATCACCACATTAATAGATGCCAAATTTAATCTCTAATAAAATATCATAGTAACTGCTAACCAGGAATTAATTTACTCACAGGATAGTAGAGAAAACATAGTGTAATTTGGACACTAACATGCTAAATACTATCTCAAAATAATTTAAGACATAAAACATATGAAGATTTCTGTGGGAATAAACATTATACAGAAGACTTCAAAGGGAAATTCCTTGCTGTGTGTCAGTGTTACATGCAAAGAAGTATTTAAAACTTCCCTCGTGAATCCTATTTAGGGAAAATTACAGAATGGAAGAGGTAGTAATATAAGATGCCAATACAGGATAGGATTTGGAAGAAACCTGGAGGGCAAATACTTTTATATAAATAGAGGTCAAAGACTTGCAGATCGATTATCTCTAGGCACCATGCACATCACTCTGAGAAAAAGCGTGCTGGTTCTGCTGCTAAACTTCTGCTCATTGCTTTATACATTAATATATAAGTATGTTTGTGCCATATTCACACTATAAATTAATGAGCAGGTCTTGATGCCTGGTAGAGTAAATCTTCAAGGTTGTCATGTTTCCATATGAATTTTGCAATTAGTTTTTCAATTTCCAATCAGACTAATTTATATTTTGATTGAGGATTTTTGATTTTATAGGTAGGATTGAGAAAACTGGTATCTTTACATTTTATAGGTTTGCCATCTATAAACATAGCATATCTCATGTAGATCACATTATTTCTTCAATATATAGTTTTAGAGCAGTGTCTTTTAAATTTATTTTAAGATTCATTCTTTAGCATTTAAATATTCCTATTATTCTAAATGGTACCTCCACAGACTGGGAAAAAGTATTTGTAACACATATAACTTATACAAGTCATGCTTTATGGAATATATCAAGAACTCCTATAAATCAATAAGGAAAAAGTAAATGAGCCAATTAAAAAAAATGGATAAGATATACAAATAGGAAATCATTAAAAGGATATTCATATGGACAATAAGCATATGAAAAAGTACTCACTTTCATTAATCTCAATATAAATTAAAGTCAAAACCACAAATGGATAGCACTGAATATCTGCCAGGATGGCTAAAGCCAAGAATATACACATGCAAGTATTTGCAAGGATTGAGTAACAGGATCAGAGAAGGCAATGGCACCCCACTCCTGTACTCTTGTCTGGCAAATCCCATGGATAGAGGAGCCTGGTAGGCTGCAGTCCATGGGGTCGTGAAGAGTCAGACATGGCTGAGTGACTTCACTTTCACTTTTCACTTTCATGCAATGGAGAAGGAAATGGCAACCCACTCCAGTGTTCTTGCCTGGAGAATCCCAGGGACGGGGGAGCTTGGTGGGCTGCCATCTATGGGGTCGCACAGAGTCAGACACGACTGAAGTGACTTAGCAGCAGCAGCAGCAGCAGCAGAGTAACAGGATGGAGAAGAAAATGGCAACCCTTCAATATTCTTGCCTGAGAATCCCATGGAGACAGGAGCCTTGGCAGACAAGGTCCATGAGATCTCAAACAGTCGGACAGGACCTAAGCAACTTAACACGCAGTAAAGTAACAGGAACTCAAATACACTGTCCATCAAAGGGTAAATTTGTACAGCCACTTTGGAGAACTACTTGGTGCAACTTACTCAGAGGCATACACGTGATTTAATAGCATCTCACTTCTCACTGGCAGGAGCTCAGCACTATGCTAAGAAAACAAACATCATTAACTAATTCTACAATAACACCTTTTAGGATTTGCCTTTTAGGATCTCTTGTGTACCTATCTTGCATCAGTCAGAATCCAGTTAGGACACACAAACCAAACAACTAATTTGAATATTAAAAAAATAATAAAGAAGCATTGATTACAAAAGGGGAAAAACCTACTTGGAATGAATAAAATAGTATTGTATAGAGTAGCCTAGGGCTAAGAGAACTAGACAAGGAAGAAATCAACTAGAGAAGAGTATTTAGGGCTGAGATTTAAGCCTTCTTGGAGAGGGTATGGCCATAATCCACTGATGCTTGAGAAAGTTACTGAGTTTCAAGGATAGTTTATTTTGGGGGGTTCCAAAATCACTGCAGATGGTGACTGCAGCCATGAAATTAAAAGATGCTTACTCCTTGGAGGGAAAGTTATGACCAAGCTGGATAGCATATTAAAAGGCATAGACATTACTTTGCCAACAAAGGTCCATCTAGTCAAGGCTATGGTTTTTCCTGTGGTCATGTATGGATGTGAGAGTTGGACTGTGAAGAAAGATCAGTGCTGAAAAATTGATGCTTTTGAACTGTGGTATTGGAGAAGACTCTTGAGAGTCTCTTGGACTGCAAGGAGATCAAACCAGTCCATTCTGAAGGAGATCTGCCCTGGGATTTCTTTGGAGGGAATGATGCTAAAGCTGAAACTCCAGTACTTTGGCCACCTCATGCGAAGTGTTGACTCATTGGAAAAGACTCTGATGCTGGGAG
>SJYV01054760.1:0-88437 GCA_006410875.1 Neotragus pygmaeus | reverse complement strand
CAGACACGACTGAAGTGACTTAGCAGCAGCAGCAGCAGCAGCAGAGTAACAGGATGGAGAAGAAAATGGCAACCCTTCAATATTCTTGCCTGAGAATCCCATGGAGACAGGAGCCTTGGCAGACAAGGTCCATGAGATCTCAAACAGTCGGACAGGACCTAAGCAACTTAACACGCAGTAAAGTAACAGGAACTCAAATACACTGTCCATCAAAGGGTAAATTTGTACAGCCACTTTGGAGAACTACTTGGTGCAACTTACTCAGAGGCATACACGTGATTTAATAGCATCTCACTTCTCACTGGCAGGAGCTCAGCACTATGCTAAGAAAACAAACATCATTAACTAATTCTACAATAACACCTTTTAGGATTTGCCTCTTAGGATCTCTTGTGTACCTATCTTGCATCAGTCAGAATCCAGTTAGGACCCACAAACCAAACAACTAATTTGAATATTAAAAAAATAATAAAGAAGCATTGATTACAAAAGGGGAAAAACCTACTTGGAATGAATAAAATAGTATTGTATAGAGTAGCCTAGGGCTAAGAGAACTAGACAAGGAAGAAATCAACTAGAGAAGAGTATTTAGGGCTGAGATTTAAGCCTTCTTGGAGAGGGTATGGCCATAATCCACTGATGCTTGAGAAAGTTACTGAGTTTCAAGGATAGTTTATTTTGGGGGGTTCCAAAATCACTGCAGATGGTGACTGCAGCCATGAAATTAAAAGATGCTTACTCCTTGGAGGGAAAGTTATGACCAAGCTGGATAGCATATTAAAAGGCATAGACATTACTTTGCCAACAAAGGTCCATCTAGTCAAGGCTATGGTTTTTCCTGTGGTCATGTATGGATGTGAGAGTTGGACTGTGAAGAAAGATCAGTGCTGAAAAATTGATGCTTTTGAACTGTGGTATTGGAGAAGACTCTTGAGAGTCTCTTGGACTGCAAGGAGATCAAACCAGTCCATTCTGAAGGAGATCTGCCCTGGGATTTCTTTGGAGGGAATGATGCTAAAGCTGAAACTCCAGTACTTTGGCCACCTCATGCGAAGTGTTGACTCATTGGAAAAGACTCTGATGCTGGGAGAGATTGGGGGCAGGAGGAGAAGGGGACGACAGAGGATGAGATGGCTGGATGGCATCACTAACTCAATGGACGTGAGTCTGAGTGAATTCCGGGAGTTGGTGATGGACAGGGAGGCCTGGGGTGCTGCGATTCATGGGGTCGCAAAGAGTCGGACATGACTGAGCGACTGAACTGAACTGAACTGAGGCCCCACTAGGGGACAAGCCTGAGACGGAAGAGCCTAACTAGATGGTGAAGATGGTGCCTATGTTGTCCCCTGGTAGAGCTGGCCTGAAGCTAGGAGATAAAGCCTGATGAGCAGGAAGCTTTTTGCCAAACCACTGGACAGCTGAGGCTGCTGGGTAGGGCACCATGGAGCAGGATGGACACGCAAACCTGCTGAAGGGCAAGCGCTCACTGCCTGGGGGTGCTCAATACTGGCAGCCGGAGAAAGAGAGAGAAAAAGCACATGACAATCGGGAGGAGAATGCCCCTCCTATAGCACCCCTCCAGCACCGTTTCCTGACAACGCTGAACATCAGCCAACCAAAAAGAAATATTCATCAGTCACAAAGCAAGGCAAATAGAGGTAGACCGAGAGTTGAGAGGCAACATCTCAGTACCTGGCAAAAGAAAGAACCAGGTGACTAATTGCAAGAATTTGAGGGAATAAAATAATTAAAAGAAAACCAAATAAGCACATATGATGTAGACCTTGAGAGGCCCAGTCTACAGGTTACATTGGACAAGCTTAGTGTAAGTGATAGTACTACTAAAATGGCAAAAAAGAAAGGGTCAAAGAGCATGGTGAGATTCTAATAAGATGATGTGACCGAAGTCAGGGAGCAATACATTATTAAATGAAAGGGGCGGTAGTAAAAGTGTCAAAACTTCTAAATACAACAAGAGGAATTAGAGTGAGGAAACGCTTATACTTTTAGACAGAAATAAATCACAGAGGTCTCCTAGGAGACTACTTCAGGGTTAGCTGTGAATTCTGGCCAGATTTCAGGGGATCAAGAAGAAAATGATTGGAGGTTAGGCACAATAAAAAATGGGAGATGACATGAAATTAGCATTTGACACACAATTCTTAACTCAGGTGCTATATAGGCACTGTATGTAAAATATATTTTAAAATCTTCTCTGTGCCTTAAAATAATAGTTACCTTATTCCCAAAGGTCCAAATACTCAAAATTATGGTTTTTCCAGTAGTCATGTATAGATGTGAGAGTTGGACCATAAAGAAGGCTGAACACTGAAGAATGATGCTTTTGAATTGTGGTTTGGAGAAGACTCTTGAGAATCCCTTGAGACTGAAAGGAGATTAAGCCAGTGATCCTAAAGGAAATCAATGCTGAGTATTCACTGAAAGGACTGATGCTGAAGCACTAATACTGTGGCCACCTGATGTGAAGAGCTGACTCATTGGAAAATACCGTGATGCTGGGAAAGATTGAAGGCAAAAGGAGAAGAGGGCAGCAGAGGATGAAATGTTTAGATAGCATCACTGACTCAATGGACATAAATTTCTGCAAACTCTGGGAGACAGTGAAGGACAGGGGAGATTGGCGAGCTGCAGTCCATGAGATCATAAAGAGGCAGACACGGCTTAGCAACTGAACAACAACAATTATTCCTGTTTCATAGAAGAAAAAAAAAATNATACAGCCTTGACATAATCCTTTTCCTATTTGGAACCAGTCTGTTGTTCCATGTCCAGTTCTAACTGTTGCTTCCTGATCTGCATATATGTTTCTCAAGAGGCAGGTCAGGTGGTCTGGTATTCCCATCTCTTTCAGAATTTTCCCCAGTTTATTGTGATCCACACAAAAGCCTTAAAGTGGTCCAAATATTTATTTATTCCTTGGGTTCATTTCTTTGATTGGGTTTTTAAATCCCAAGAAGTTTTCTGTAATTCACATAAAATAATGTCACGTGCAGATGTGTGATACTTCAAAGCTGTTCCTCCATCAGATACTCTTTCAGTATATGAGAATAAAATGATTTTACAATTTCTGGCCCAATGCAGTTTACTGGGGCTTCCCTGATAGCTCAGTTGGTGCAGGAGACCCTGGTTCAGTTCCTGGGTCAGAACAATCCCCTGGAGAAGGGAAAGACCACCCAATCCAGTATTCTGGTCAAGAAAATTCCATGGACTATATAGTTCATGGGGTTGCAGAGAGTCAAACACAACTGATCTACTTTTGCTTTCACATAGTTTATTACTTAGATCTCTCTGAACATGGACTTTTCAATGATTAAGTCTTGTATCTTTTTCTGCATCAATCTTTCCAATCCTTAGACCTTGGTTAAACTAGTTGCTCCTGTTTCTTGCCTGCTTTGGGCTCCTGAGCTCTGAAAAATGTGCTATTATAATGAAATTCAATGGCTTCAACCACTCCAACATATTTTTATACCAATTAATCTGTAACGTTTCTCTGTTCTTTGTCAATATATTAGGTGACATACCTCACAGTTATTGGTTTCTCATTAATTTTGTTGTTATCACTCACATAAACTCTATACCTTCTCTATAAATCTCACTTACTCAAACTTACTTTAAGGTAATAAGATGTACTCACATTTATATGACTTCCTCAACCTAAATGTCAACAGAGGAATGAATAAAGAAGATGTAGTACATATTCAGTTCAGTTCAGTTCGGTCGCTCAGTCATGTTCGACTCTTCGCGACCCCATATACATAGTGGAATATAACTCATAAAAAAGGATCAAAATTGTACTATTTGCTGAGATGTGAATGGACCCAGAAACTGTCATACAGAGTGAAATAAATTAGTAAATAGAAGAACATATCACATATTAACACTTATATGCACAATCTAGAAAAATGGTATAGATGATCTTATTTGCGAAGCAGAAATAGAGAACATAATGTATGGATACCAAGGGGGAAGGGTGGATGGGAGGAATTGGGAGACTGAGATTGACGTATATACACTGTTGATAATATGTATAAAATAGAAAACTAAGGAGAACATATTATATAACACAAGGGACACTACTCAATGCTTTGTGGTGATCTGAATGAGAAGGATGTCCAAAAAAGATAGGCTATATATATAAGTATAATTGATTCACTTTGCTATATAGTAGAAGCTAACAACATCATAAAGCAATTATAGCTAAATACATTTTTTTTTAANAGGGATACTACTCAATGCTTTGTGGTGATCTGAATGAGAAGGATGTCCAAAAAAGATAGGCTATATATATAAGTATAATTGATTCACTTTGCTATATAGTAGAAGCTAACAACATCATAAAGCAATTATAGCTAAATACATTTTTTTTAATTTTAAAAATAAAATTTAAAGCAAAAACAAATATGGTTTCCTTTAGCTGCTCTTCATTCCTTAGGAATATACACCTTTATCACCATCCTTGTTTCCTCATCAGCTCTCATTCTAGGCACAGCACTGTCATTTTTGGTTCTTCATACTTCAAGGATGTCTTTGTTGCATTGTTCTTCTATGATTCTATTCTACTGAATTTCCATTGCCTGAATTTCATCACTGAATTTTAAAAATAGATCACACGTACTCTATTCCAATATACCTGCTTTTGATCCCACTAATTTTCTCCAACATTCTCCTCTGCCTGGCTTCAGGGAACAAAAATGTGTATTTTTCACCCTTCTTTGTATAATAGCATATGGCACACAGACCATGTTGTTGAATCATTGGCTTCACTTCTAAAGCTACCAAATTGTATGTGTTCCACATTATTTTAGGCTTCCCTGGTGGCTCAGAGGTTAAAGCGTCTGCCTCCAGTGCAGGAGACCTGGGTTCAATCCCTGGGTTGGGAAGATCCCTTGGAGAAGGAAATGGCAACCCACTCCAGTATTCTTGCCTGGAGAATCCCATGGATGGATGAGCCTGGTAGGCTACAGTCCACGGGGTCACAAAGAGTCGGACACGACTGAGCGACTTCACCTCACCCTACCACATTATTTTAATTCACTAAGATGTCCTTTTCTCACTTGAAAACAGGAATAATAGTATTTTGAGGATTATATCAATTAATGTATATAGGAATCTTAAGAATATTTGAAACATATGAGGGCTAAGAGTGTGTTAGCCATTTCTAACTTTGTACTTTTTCTCTAAAGATGTGATATTTTGCTTATGGTAGTAAAATGGTATTTTCCTACAGGGATGGAAATTTGGCAACTTGTAGCCGGATTTCTTCTGTATATACTCTGACCTATGCATCCATGAACTATTATCACAACAATACTGTATGAGGGAACAAGACAAAATTTAGCAGTTGAAATGAGAATATTATTTTCTTACCATAGCATTGGCTATAGCTATTTCTTATATAGGGCTTCCCTGGTGGCTCAGAGGTTAAAGTGTCTGCCTGAAATGTGGGAGACCCGGGTTCCATCTGTGGGTCGGGAAGATCCCCTGGAGAAGTTGTTTATGATATCAGTTTATCTCCAGGCTGCAGATTGAGTTAAATCTGCTCTATGTATGCCTCACTTTCGTTTACCTAATACCTCTCCAAGGCATATCCTCATGGTAAATCAACAGATCACAATAGACAAGACAAACCATCTAAATACATTTAAAGCTTCTCATGCATACCTGCTCACATTCCACTGTGGCAAGTCATACATCTAGTCCCAAAGTAACAGGGGAAAAGAGGTATACTCTGCCCCAAGACAACGGAGGAGAATGGGAGGGAGGAAGAAAGAGAGATGAAGGGACATCTACTGAGTAGTACTTCAGTTTATAAAAATATGTCCTCTTGTTTACAAATTTTCACATTCCTCCCACTTGAGAAGTTCTAGATCTGGAGAACATCAAATTGGGCCATCTGATAGTAGCAAGAGGCAAGGAATTGCTCAAATACTAATGGCATTTTGTTATAAGGAAACAGGTCAGCATGAGGGTGTTCTTACTGGGCCTCCAGAAGTGACACCACATCATTTGTAAATTCTTTTTGCTCAAGGTATAATCTGAATCTAATAAAGCCTGTAGACTCAACTTCCAGTGGCAGGACATAGAGGGGGTAAAGGAACAAGTTCAATGAGGAAAATGAAGAAACAAGTAGACACATTCAATATTTGTCCTAAAAAAACTGACCCAGACTTTACAAAAATATCAGTGTTATTAAAAATATTTTAAAGCACAGGCATGCTCTTAGATTAGAAATTTGTAGAAACAAAATGCAATGTGACTCCTTGTTGGGGTTGATGAAAAAGTCTTTGGTAGGGGATAATGTGAAAAATTTGGAAATTGATTGGCTATTAAATAATGTTAAATTACTTTCCGTTTATCCATATTTTTAATTTATATAGATATATAGATCAGGGTTTTCCAGGTGGCTCACTGGTAAAGAATNGTCTTTGGTAGGGGATAATGTGAAAAATTTGGAAATTGATTGGCTATTAAATAATGTTAAATTACTTTCCGTTTATCCATATTTTTAATTTATATAGATATATAGATCAGGGTTTTCCAGGTGGCTCACTGGTAAAGAATTTCAACAGTAAAAAAAATGAACATGATCTCTTGTCACACATATTAATAAATATTATATAAAATTTTATACTTAAAAATATATATTTATTTATCATCACTGCTATGCAAGTATTCAAAAAATATACACACATAAATCTTATTTAAAATATTTTAATTATTACAAAAACAATCACTAAAATCAACCAGGAGAGTTCTATACAAAAATTCCCTATATGTTCTAATTCATATTTAGTTACTGAAAGCAGTCATTTCATTTATTTCAATATCATTAGGATTAAAATCTAGAACACAATAAATTGATAAACATACTATTTCCCAAAATAAAATATTTCTTGAATATAGGACTGAGTAACATGCATAAGTAAATATAAACATTATTTAATAATTTCAATATGTTACAATCTCTGGCCCCAATTTATCTAGTGAAATTCCTGGAACTTATTATAGCCTAAGTAATCTAATATAAAATGAAATAAAAGTTTATCTTTAAGGATAAACAAGTACTATATAATACAATAAAAAGAGTTACTTCAAACAAATTTTTGAAAGTGTGTGATACATCACTTGAAAATATACTTGTGAAAAGAAGAAGAGAAAGGAGGAAGAGGAGAAGGGAAGGAAGGAAAGAGATGCACACAGCTAATTTTGTGTGATGAACAGACTTGATGTTAAGGGCACACTCTCCCTCCGTGCTACCACAGGCTGGGTAACTCTATGTTGAAAGAATTTTATTAAAAAAATGTGATATTGCTTTACCTCAGTTTCTTAACAATCCCCAGAGCATAAATATTGTAAAAGAGCTGAGCCATCCATTGATCTTCCATAGCAAATGGAAAGATTGAAAGTTATATTTAGAAAAGAATCTGAGCTCCTTGAAAGACTACACCATATTTCATATAATAGAATATATCAAATATTGCCAAATTGTCTGTCCCAGATTTCAGTAACAAGTAATTTTAAAATCTTCTCTAACTTTATTTCTAATGCTAAAAGCATGCACTATTCTTTAAACTGTGTCTTATTAATAAACAAAAGCAAATGCATCCAAATGAACCAAGTGTGTTAATATTCAATTAGGCTGATGTATCTATACTTTAGTAATTCTAATTTTAAAAATCTGTCTGTATAAACAACAATTACCAAAGATCAAAGAAACAACTGAGAAAAATCAGCTAGTTGAAAGTTCTTTCAAAATCTAATAAAAACTGCGTATTTGACAGGTGCAAACACTGAAGCTCAAAGAACATGGGCATGTGATAAGAGACAAAAAAGGAATGAGTGTCGTGGCTTTCACCCAGGCTGTCTTCATCAAGTAATAGATCATCAGTAACTACTAGGAAGGTGAGAGCTATGCTAAGGATATCAAAATGATCCTACACTCAAAATGCCCAGTTTAGAGGGTAAGCTTATTTACAAATAAGTAAGGTAAAGTGTGATCAATGTTTTATGTATGTAAACTATTTTATGTTTGAAGCACCACTTTAAATAAGTGTCAGTTTTGAAACAGAAGGGAAGGGGAACAACCTTTAAAACAATGAAACAGCCCAAAGGCACGCCGTAAACTGATTAGAACCAAATAGGTCCAAGATGGTGAACATTCAGCTTTCACTAGACCTTGCGCTCAGCATAAGCCCACTGTAACACATCAGCACACTAAATTACACACTCAAAGGCACTGTCACGGTTCCAAGACTGACCATAAAAGTAAAAAAAGTGGGCAGTGGCCCAATTTCTGTAAATCCCCACCCTCTTCCCCAAAATACTCCTCCCACTCATTAGCCTATGAAGTTAGGTACCCCTAAACAAACTGAGACGGCAATGGCACCCCACTCCAGTGCTCTTGCCTGGGAAATCCCATGGACGGAGGAGCCTGGTAGGCTGCAGTCCATGGGTTTGCTGAGGGTCTGACACAACTGAGCGACTTCACTTTCACTTTTCACTTTCCTGCATTGGAGAAGGAAATGGCAACCCACTCCAGTGTTCTTGCCTGGAGAATCCCAGGGATGGGGGAGCCTGGTGGGCTGCCGTCTATGGGGTCCCACAGAATCGGACATAACTGAAGCGACTTAGCAGCAGCAGCAGCAGCATGAGCAAGAGAATGCACTGGTCATAGCAAACACCCTCTTCAAACAACACAAGAGAGGACTCTACACATGGACATCACCAGATGGTCAACACCGAAATCAGATTGATTATATTCTTTGCGGCCAAAGATGGAGAAGCTCTACACAGTCAGCAAAAACAAGACTGGGAGCTGACTGTGGCTCAGATCATGAACTCCTTATTGCCAAATTCAGACTGAAATTGAAGAAAGTAGGGAAGACCACTAGACCATTCAGGTATGACCTAAANGCCATGAAATTAAAAGATACTTACTCCTTGGAAGGAAAGTTACAACCAACATTGACAGCATATTCAGAAGCAGAGACATTATTTTGCCAACAAAGGTCCATCTAGTCAAGGCTATGGTTTTTCCTGTGGTCATGTATGGATGTGAGAGTTGGACTGTGAAGAAAGCTGAGCATCAAAGTATTGATGTTTTGTAACTGTAGTGTAGGAGAAGACTCTTGAGAGTCCTTGGACTGCAAGGAGATCCAACCAGTCCATCCTAAAGGAGATCAGTCCTGGGTGTTCTTTGGAAGGAATGATGCTAAAGCTGAAACTCCAATACTTTGGCCACCTCATGCAAAGTGTTGACTCATTGGAAAAGACTCTGATTCTGGGAGGGATTGGGGGCAGGAGGAGAAGGGGATGACAGAGGACGAGATGGCTGGATGGCATCACCAACTTGATGTACATGAGTTTGAGTGAACTCCATGATTTGGTGATTGACACGGAGTTTGGTGTGCTGTGATTCATGGGTTCTCAAAGAGTCAGACACGACTGAGCAACTGAACTGACCTGAAACAAACTGACAACGCTGTACCCTGGTGCAACTCTCATCTTCTGAGATGGTCCACATTCTTCTGAGTAGTGTGTTTCTCTCTAAATAAATCCACTTCTTGCCTATCTCTTTGTTTCTTACTGAATTCTTTCCTGATGAGACATCAAGAACCTTAGATTCATTAAGTACTGAGACCAGGTTTGGGATCTCAGTTCAGAGATCGTAGGTACAAGTCCCTGTCTGAGTTGTGCAATTCCAGTCTAGTCTAGACAATGTAGATGATATCTTAGATATCTTCACAGAAGCTTTTTCAATACAATTGTGTCCAAAGAAGGAAGAGTCAGTAACTGACAATGAACCGACTTTAATAGGAGCAGCACAATGTAAAGGCCAAGCTCAGCCAGCAACAGCCATACTCAAAAAATGCTAGTTTATAAGGTTCACATGATGGAAGCTAAGATGGAGCTTGAATGGGGACCAAACAATGAAGGTTCTTGAGTGTTATGAAGAAGTTTGTCCTTTATTTTGTACACAGTGGAAAGCCACGAGATGTATGCACAGGAGAATAGGTGATTGGTCTTATAATTAAAAAATAAACAAACAAAAAGCTGGACTTCCCTGGTGGTTCAGTGGTTAAGAATCTGCCTGCCCATGTCGGAGACAGGGGTTCAGTTGCTGCTGGTCCAGGAAGATCCCACATGCCACAGAGAAACTAAGCCCATATGCCACAAGCACTGAAGCCCATGCTCCCCAACACGAGAATCCGTTGCAATGAGAAGCCTGTATACCACAACTAGAGGAAGTCTGTATGCAGAAACAAAGGCTCAGTACAGCCAGAAACACATTTGTTCAAAGCTTCAGAAACAGAATGGGGGTGTGTTTAAAGACACATTAGAACATGCTATCTAGTTATGAATAAGTAGCTGAAAGTAGTCCTTTATCAAAGGGATAATCATGCTATTTAAGACACAAATTGGGGGAAGAAAGTTAACCAATTGTTAGTATAAATGAGGGGAGGGATAATCACAGTTTTATACAGACTAATTGGTGAACAACAGGTAGAACGCAGTAGGAGTTTGTTCAGACAGAAAGTGCATATGTTAATGCTGTATAGGTTGTATTTGAAATTTCTTGGCCACATTCATTTAGGTGAGCCTGATAGGGAGTATAGACATTTAGAACAAAGGAGAGAGGATTGAGCTCCAGGCATATATTGGGAAGCAGTTAGAATATAAATAGAGACAAAAAACCCTTGCAGAAAGGAAAACAGAAAGGAGAGAGGAAAGACAAAAAGAGACAGAAGAGGAACTAGCCACGTATTAAAAGATTTTTTAAATTGTTTTCTATTACAGAGTAGGAAAACTTCAATTTAATTGAAATTCAGTTTTATTAAAATATGCAACATGTTTCTAACGTTAAAATGTATGGTTAAATCTGTCATCCTGCCTTTTGACTAAACTCTGGAACTAACAAAGGGGAAAATTATGGTATCATGTTAAGTATCTGGGAAACATGAAAATTAAATGAGTATCATATTTCAGTGTAGGCTTACATATTTTAATTTTTAATTAAACTTATTTAAAGTAATGCTCATTTGCTATTTCTTTCAAGAAACATCCTTATAGAATATTAGGAAATACTTTTTATTAAAACAAAACAAAAAATACTTGTTAGAAACAGAAGATGGTTCGTATTGGAATGCCTTAAGCAGTTCACCACCTAACAAATAATAATAAATTTATTTTCATCAAAGTGCAGTCTTTTATTTCTTGTCATTTGCTACAGTTACTTTTTCATTAGGGTTCATGTCAAAAACTCATTAAAATGCATGAACAAATATACCAAGCCTGTCATGTCAGATATTTTCTTCTCTATGAGTGCCCTAAATGAATAACTTCAAGGAGAATAAGTTTGTGTCATAGTTTGTATTATATGTCCATAAATATTCCCAGGGTTTTTTTTTTTAATCTTTTCTATTTCTAGAACATAATATAATTGAATTCACAAATAAAATCCAATCTATGTATTTCCAATGGAAACATTTGCTTAATTTCTCTCTGTAAATTTCTCTCTCAGCATACAAATAATCATCTTTCCCATACTCATCTTCTGAGGAATTCTTACAAAATTAATCTGAAAGCTACAGACAGAATGAAATTAGAGTGATTGCCTAATACTCAGTATTATTGTTGCTATTTAGTCACTAAGTCGTGTCTGACTCTTTGTGACCCCATGGGCTGTAGCCCTCCAGGCTCCTCTGTCCATAGGATTTCCCAACCAAGAATACTAGAATGGGTTGCTATTTCTTACTTGAGGGGATCTTCCAAACCAAAGGATTGAACCCATGTCTCCTACATTGGCAGAAAGATTCTTCACTGCTGAGCCATCAGGGAAGCCCACATGATGATAACAGCAATATTTACTTTGAAAACTACTGAAATTCATATCAGAGAAAAATGGGCTTTTGACCCCTGATTCTGAACATAGTGTCACATCTTATAGCATCTTATAGACACATTCCTCCTCCTTTCAATATCAACTCATGCAGAGTCTATGATGGAGCCAAGAGATGCGATTTTTATTTATCTAAATGTGCTACTTTTCCACTAGATTTTAAGCAAAACAAGAAAAGAAAATGTATAATTTGCTTTTTATGCACTGCAATCTTCCTAACAGGCTTTCCTAGGGGCTCGGTGCTAAAGAATCCGCAGGTCAATGCAGGAGACATGTGTCTGATCCCTGGGTCTGGAAGATCCCCTGGAGAAGGAAATGGCAACTCATTCCATTATTTTTGCCTGGGAAATCCTATGGACAGAGGAGGCTGGTAGACTCCAATCCTTGGGGTCACAAAAGAGTCAGACACAACTAAGCTACTAAACAAGTCTTCCAATAACCTCAGAAATGCAGATGACACCACCTTTATGCCAGAAAACAAATGAAAAAAAAGAAGAAGATGATCTTGATTAGAGTGAAAAGATTGGCTTAAAACTCAGCATTCAGAAAACAAAGATCATGGTATCCAGTCCCGTTATTTCATGGCCAATAATAGATAGGGAAACAATGGAAACAGTGACAGACTTTATTTTCTTGGTCTCCAAAATCATTGTGGACAGTGACTGCAGCTTTGAAGAACTGATGCTTTCAAACTGTGGTGTTGGAGAAGACTCTTGAGAGTCCCTTGGACTGCAAAGACATCAAACCAGTCAATCATAAAGGAAATCAATCCTGAATATTCTTTGGAAGGACTGATGTTGAAGCTGCAGCTCCAATAATTTGGCCACCTGATACAAAGAGCCGATTCATCAGAAAAGACCCTGTTGCTGGAAAAGATTGACGGCAAGAGGAGAAGAAGACAATGGAGGCTGAGATGGTTGGATGGTATCACCAACTCAATGGACATGAGTTTGAAAATTCTGTAAGATGGTGAAGGACAGGGAAGCCTGTCATGCTGCAATCCACAGGGTCACAAAGAGTCAGATGTGCCTGAGCAACTGAACAACAGTAAGTCTCCCTATCACCTGAAAATCAGTACTTCTGCACATGTCACTGCGATCACGCCCCCTGGTGGAAGGAATGCAGGGATCCATGAACTGCTACTCAGCTTGGGGCCCTGGGAAATCCAAGTCATCTCTCTGGGTCACAGTTACCACAGTTTTAAGCAAGAAGGCTGAATTTTTTAAAATAGGAAAGTATGTCCCTATACTCAGAAATTTAATTATGACTTCAGTTATGAATTCTTGGTTAGTGAAAATTTTAGTAGACAAATTTAAGGAAAATTATAATCTGAATTTCTAAATTTCTTTCTCTGTAGGAAACAAAGTCTATGAAGTCAAAAGTCAGGGGAGAAAAATGTCCATTAATAAAGGAAAATAAGCATATAATNTTTAAGCCAACTTTTTCGCTCTCCTCTTTCACTTTCATCAAGAGGGTTTTTAGCTCCTCTTCGCTTTCTGCCATAAGGGTGGTGTCATCTGCATATCTGGGGTTCTTGATATTTCTCCCGGCAATCTTGATTCCAGCTTGTGTTTCTTCCAGTCCAGCGTTTCTCATGATGTACTCTGCATATAAGAGTTAAAGCTTTATATACCCATTTGTCTATTTATCATTCCTGCTTAGATGGGTAATACATATCTCAAAGTAAATGTGACTGATAAACTTTTCATGCTTCAGTCTGCTCCTTCTCATCAAATGGAGTCCTCATTTGTTCAGGTGCTCAAGTCATAAACTATGGAGTATCTTTGATTTGTTTCCCTCCCTGTCTTATACAGGTACTGTCTGTTAGTCTAATTCCAAAGCATACTTTTAATCTGCTATTTCCCTCAACTCAAATAATTGCCTAGTCCAAGTCATCGAGGCTGTTGAATTGACTTCAGAATTGATTCCTTCTTCCCTTCTGCATCCCTCCAATTCTTTCGTGAGATGTTTAACAGATAGCATCTGGAAAAATCCCATGGACGGAGGAGCCTGGTAGGCTGCAGTCCATGGGGTCGCTAGAGTCAGACACGACAGAGTGACTTCACTTTCACTTTTCACTTTCATCCATTGGAGAAGGAAATGGCAACCCACTCCAGTGTTCTTGCTTGGCGAATCCCAGGGATGGGGGAGCCTGGTGGGCTGCCGTCTATGGGGTTGCATAGAGTCAGACATGACTGAAGTGACTTAGCAGCAGCAGCAGCAGCATCTCTTCTCTGTTTAACTCTTCACTGCCTTCACATTAAGTCATGAAAACCCAGGACTTTGGACCCTGGCCCCAATGAGATTCCAAGACTATGTGCTTGTGTGTGCTTAGTTGCTTAGTTGTGTCCAACTCTCTACGATCCCACAGACTGTAGCCTGCCAGACTCCTATGTCCATGGAGTTTCCTAGCCAAGAATACTGTAGGGGGTTGCCATTCCTGGGAATCTTCTTGACCGAGGGATCAAACCCACATCTCCTGTGTCTCCTGCATTGCAGGCAAATTATTTACCACTGAGCCACCTAGGAAGTCGTTTCAAGACTGTATCCTGCATTTTTTGCCCTTCATTTACTAGACTCTAGTCACACTGGCCTCTCCTCTTTTCAAACACACTTTACTCATGTCAGTGTATGAAAGATGCACTTGCTGTCTGCTCTCTCATTAATGGTTTGTGCCCCATTGCTCGTATGTCCGAGTCCTCTATAATATCTAGATCTCTAATGTCATATCTTCTAAGTTGTCTTTTCTGACCTTCCAGTTTGAAGCAGTGTTTTCCCTATCTGATTTTCTCTTATCACATTACAATGTTTTATTTTCTGTGCAATACTTAGCACAACCTGAAATCATTTTGTTCATTGATTTAACCATTTGTTTTCCATTTCCCTCTATCATTTGCTCCAGAAAAGTAAGAAAGGTTCTTTTATGCCTTGTATACTGCTGTATCTCTACCTCATGGAATAGAACCTGACATATAGCAGAAAACCACAGTAAATCTTGTTAGTTTGCCATCAGGAATTATATTTGTTTATATTAAAAATATATGTATTAAATATATGATATACAAATATATGTTTACTTTGTGTATTTGTTACTCTTTTTAAAACACACACATATATTTAAACTTAATATCTCTGATAGGGTGAGGATAGTATACTTTATATATTCTGTATATACAAAGAGCATATATATGTATATCATATATTTAATACATAATAGCACATAACATATAGTAATATATATGTACATTGTAACTCAGCTGGTAAAGAATCTGCCTGCAATGCAGGAGACCTGGGTTTGATCCCTGGGTTGGGAAGATCCTCTGGAGAAAGGAAAGGCTACTCACTCCAGTATTCTGGCCTGGAGAATTTCATGGGTTGTATAGTCCATGGGGTCGCAAAGAATCGGACACGACTGAGTGACTTGCACTTCACATATATACATACATATATATTTATGAAAGTGAAAGTGTTAGTTGCTCAGTCATGTTTGACTCTTTGTGACCCTATGGACTATAACCCACTAGGCTCTTCTGTCCCTGAAATTCTCCAGGCAAGAATACTGGAGTGGGATGCCATTCCCTCCTCCAAGGGATCTTCTGGACCAGGGGATCGAACCCACGTCTCCTGCATTGCAGGCAGATTCTTTAGCATCTGAGCCACTAAGGAAGCCCATATATGTGTATGTATGTATGTGTGTGTGTATACTATCCTCGTACAATCCTAGAGCGGTTTATATGTATATATGTTTATGTGTATTATTAAGTTTATATGTATAATCCATTTTAAAAAGAATACCAAAATCAGAGTAGTTAGGAATTTTTAAGTTTGTGAATTCATGTTGAGATTTAAACTCATGATTTAAAAAAAGAATTATTATTCCACTATGTTTTCCAAGAAGATTAAACAAATCTAGACATTTTATTTTTGGTTTAATAGCTTTGTGAAAGTTAGCTGTGCAACTCAGTTCTCAGAGTCTCATAATCTCTTGAGTGTTTAAATAATTGTGCATTTCTGAACCTTCAAAGTTGAGTCTAGATTCTAGAGGCTTTCTGACACCTAGAAACCAGCTTTCCAGGAGGCCTCATCTTGACAGTCAGCCAGGCTTTCACAATTAAGTTCACAAAATCTCATTGACTTTATCTTTAATTTCTTTGTTATAGCCCAGAAATCATAATAAATCTAGTCGATCCATATGTACAGGTGAGAGATCCACTAAAACCTCAATAAAAAAAGTTTAACATTTTTTCAGCAGAGAAGAGCAATCTGCCCTCTTGATGGTCCTGCAAAAGATGGTAGACACAGAGATAACTATATCTTCATTCTTGAGTTGCTTTTCTTTTTAGTAAGTGTCTAAATCAGCTCACAGGGGAGAGGAGATAATTTTAAAGGCCCTATCTTGTTGCAATGCCAGATTATTTGAGAGCTGCAGGTTCTCAGCAATTGTTGAGAAAGTAATACTAACATGCTGAACTCCTTGCAACCAATAATCCCTTTATTGAGATATATATTTTATAATATCTAATAGAGTGGCATGCATGGAATGCCTAACTAGTGCTTAGGAAGATAGTAAAGGAATGAGTTGGTATATTTAACTTATAACCTCATATTTTATTTGAAGAACTAGGCCAGATAAAATTACTGATGGCTTGAATAAAGGAGAGAAAGAGGAAACAGAATGGAAAACACAATAGCCAAAAATGTGGGATATGAGGCAAAGAGTGATAAAAGTCAGTGGTAGATTTTAAAAGAGAATATTGTAATGACAGAAACTCAAATGCTTTCAAAATGAATTCATAAGCTTTGATCTGGGATTCTCACACCCAAACCATACACACTTTAAAATCAAAATGGCTGTTGTGTGAAATGGATGTTTTCAATGTTTCAGTTCAGTTCAGTCGCTCAGTCATGTCTGACTCTTTGCGACCCCATAAACTGCAGCACACCAGGCCTTCCTGCCCAACTCCTGGAGTTCACAAAAACTCATGTCCATTGAGTCTGTGATGCCATCCAGCCATCTCATCATCTGTCGTCCCCTTCCCCTCCTGCCCCCAATCCCTCCCAGGATTAGAGTCTTTTCCAATGAGTCAACTCTTCGCATGACACGGCCAAAGTATTGGAGTTTCAGCTTCAGCATCAGTCCTCCCAATGACTAATCAGGACTGATTTCCTTTAGGATGGACTAGTTGGATCTCCTTGCAATCCAAGGGACTCTCAAGAATCTTCTCCAACAACACAGTTCAAAAATATCAATCCCTCAGTGCTCAGCTTTCTTCATAGTCCAACTTTCACATCCATACATGACCACTGGAAAAACCATAACCTTGACTAGATGGACCTTAGTTGGCAAAGTAATGTCTCTGCATTTTAATATGCTATCGGGGTTGGTCATAACTTTCCTTCTAAGGAGTAAGTGTCTTTTAATTAACTTCATGGCTGCAATCACCATCTGCAGTGATTTTGAAACCCAAAAAAATAAAGTCTGACACTGTTTCCACTGTTTCCCCATCTATTTGCCATGAAGTGATGGGACCAGATGCAGTGATCTTCATTTTCTGAATGTTGAGCTTTAAGCCAACTTTTTCAGTTTTCTCTTTCACTTTCATCAAGAGGCTCTTTAGTTCTTCTTCACTTTCTGCCATAAGGGTGGTGTCATCTGCATGCCTGAGGTTATTGACATTTCTCCTGGCAATCTTGATTCCAGCTTGTGCTTCTTCCAGCCCAGCATTTCTCATGAAGCTCTGCATATAAGTTAAATAAGCGGGGTGACAATATACAGCCTTGACGTACTCCTTTTCCTATTTGGAACCGGTCTGTTGTTCCATGTCCAGTTCTAACTGTTGCTTCCTGACCTGCATATAGGTTTCTCAAGAGACAGGTCTGGTGGTCTGGTATTCCCATATTTTTCAGAATTTTCCACAGTTTATTGTGATCCACACAGTAAAGGCTTTGGCATAGTCAATAAAGCAGAAATATATGTTATTCTGGAAATCTCTTGCTTTTTCCATGATCCAGCAGATGTTAGCAGTTTATCTCTGGTTCCTCTGCCTTTTCTAAGACCAACTTGAACATCTGGAAGTTCACAGTTCACGTATTGCTGAAGCCTGGTTTAGAGAATTTTGAGCAATACTTTACTAGCATGTGAGATGAGTACAGTTGTGAGGTAGTTTGAAAATTCTTTGGCATTGGCTTTATTTGGGATTGGAATGAAAACTGACCTTATCCAGTCCTGTGGCCACTGCTGTTTTCCAAATTTGCTGGCATATTGAGTGTAGCCACTTTCACAGCACCATCTTTCAGGATTTGAAATAGCTCAACTGGAATTCCATCACCTCCACTAGCTTTGCTTGTAGTGTTGCTTTCAAAGGCCCATTTGACTTCACATTCCAGGATGTCTGGCTCTAGGTGAGTGATCACACCATTGGCATTGTGTGGGTCGTAAAGATCTTTTTTGTACAGTTCTTCTGTGTATTCTTGCCACCTCTTCTTAATATCTTCTGCTTCTGTTAGGTATATACCATTTCTGTCCTTTATTGAGTCCATCTTTGCATGAAATATTCCCTGGATATCTCTAATTTTCTTGAAGAGATTCTAGTCTTTCCCATTCTGTTGTTTTCCTCTATTTCTTTGCATTGATCGCTGAGGAAGTGTTGCTATTCTTTGGAACTCTGCATTCAAATGGGCATATCTTTCCTTTTCTCCTTTGCCTTCAACTTCTCTTCTTTTCACAGCTATTTGTAAGGCCTCTCCAGACAGCGATTTTGCTTTTTTGCTTTTCTTTTCCATGGGGATGGTCTTGATCCCTGCCTCCGGTACAATGTCATGAACTTCCATCCATAGTTCATTAGGCACTCTGTCTATTAGATCTAGTCCCTTAAATATATTTCTCATTTCCACTGTATAATCACAAGGGATTTGATTTAGGTCATACCTGAATGGTCTAGTGGTTTTCCCAACTTTCTTCAATTTAAGTCTGAATTTGGCAATAAGGAGTTCATGGTCTGAGCCACAGTCAGCTCCTGGTCTTGTTTTTGTTGACTGTATAGAGCTTCTCCATCTTTGGCTGCAAAGAATATAATCAATCTGATTTCTGTGTTGACCATCTGGTGATGCCCGTGTAGAGTCTTCTCTCATGTTGTTGGAAGAGGGTGTTTGCTATGACCAGTGCATTCTCTTGGCAAAACTCTCTTAGCCTTTGCCCTGTTTCATTCCGTGCTCCACAGCCAAATTTGCCTGTTATTCCAGGTGTTGCTTGATTTCCTACTTTTACATTCCAGTACCCTGTAATAAAAATGACATCTTTTGGGGGTATTAGTTCTAGAAGGTCTTGTAGGTCTTCATAGAACCATTCAACTTCAGCTTCTTCAGTGTTACTGGTTGGGCCATAGGCTTGGATTACTGTGATATTGAATAATTTGTCTTGGAGACGAACAGAGATCATTCTGTCATTTTTGAGATTGCATCCAAGTACTGCTTTTCGGACTCTTTTGTTGACCTTGATGGCTACTCCATTTCTTCTAAGGGTTTCCTGCCCACAGTAATAGATATAATGGTCATCTGAGTTAAGTTCACCCATTCCCATCCATTTTAGTTCGCTGATTCCTAGAATGTCGACATTCACTCTTGCCATCTCTTGTTTGACCACTTCCAACTTGTCTTGATTCATGGACCTCACATTCCAGGTTCCTATGCAGTATTGCTCTTTGCAGCATCAGACCTTGCTTTTATCACCAGTCACATCCACAGCTGGGTATTGTTTTTGCTTTGGCTCCATCCCTTCATTCTTTTTGGAGTTATTTCTCCAGTAGCATATTGGGCACCTACCGACCTGGGGATTTCCTCTTTTAGTATCCTAACATTTTGCCTTTTCATACTGTTCAATGTTTAGTTATGGATTTTAAAGAACATTGTTATTAAGCTATTGTGTGCATGTGTACTAAATCACTTCAGTCTTGTCCAACTCTTGGCAACCTGTGGCCTGTAGCCCACCAGGCTCCTCTGTTCATGGGATTCTCCAGAGGAGAATACTGGAGTGGGTTGCCATGTCTCCTCCATGAGATCTTCCCAACCCAGGGATTAAACTCAAGTCTCTTACGTCTCCTGCATTGGTAGTTGAGTGCTTTATCACCAGCACCACCTGGGAAGCTCTTACTAAGCTATTATAATAAAGCATATTTCTTCATAAAAATAATAACAAAAGTACATGCAGGTGGAAAAAACTTGCTATTACTTAGAGGAAACTTAATTTTAGTAATATAATAACCAATTCCAATAATAATAAATGTTACATGCTATTACAAATTTTAACTTCTATGATCTGAATTATAATATTAAATCTGTTATAAATATGTAAAGTGATAAATTATAAGTGCTTTAAAAGTAAAATTTTAATATGTACACAATTGTATTCTCATGTTGTAATCCATTTGTATATTGATTTTTTTTTTATCAAGCCCAATTCATTGAGCTCAACATTAACAGAAATGTAGGCATGTTTAGTACTATTTTAATTACTGCTAATCTATTTTCATGATTAAATCATGGCTTTTCTTTATGCTAGTCACTAAATTAGCTTTTACAAGGCACTAAATGATGATATAGAGAACTGTGGCAGAGTTTCTAGATAACTCTTCATGAGTGGGGAGATTATTAAATACTATTGACTCCTGTTAACAAAATGCAATTGCAACTCACATTGTATTTTTAAAAAACACAATTTAGTCATGTCTAAAGTTTCAAGGCAACTGGTGTAGTAGCCCCTTCTTTCTTTAGTGCTGATGTAAGGATCTTGAGGTATGGATTAATTTGCGGTTTCCCTGGTGCATCAGTTGGTAAAGAATCTGCCTGCAATGTAGAAGACCTGGGTGTGATTCTTGGGTCGAGGAGATTCTATGGAGAAGGGAATGGCTACCCACTCTAGTATTCTTGCTTGGAGAATTTGATGGACAGAGGAGCCTAGCAAATTATGGTGTATGGGGTTGCAAAGAGTCAGACATGACTGAGCGAGGAATTAATTTAAACAGATTCTTAATGTTTGGTTATGTGACAGTGCTATGCAAAATATACAACATACCACCTTGACAAGACCCCCTTGATGAATGAACTACTTCCTCTTTGGTTGTAAATATTTTTATGAAGAATATAAGATCTATGAGTTTAATGAACTGGTGAGGATAAAGACACAATCAAAATATCTCGTGTATGGCCAATTGAACTTCATTCTTCTTTAAATTTCATTGGCTAGGAGAACAGATGAGAGAGGAGAGTATCTCATCAATCAGAAGACAGGACTTATATAGTGCCCTTCATGCAGGATGATCACAGGGCCCTTAAGTTTAAGGCATCTCGCTTTCTTGACTACAACAGAAGGGAGGTAGAATAAAGCAAATTAGTCTAAGACTCAAAAATGCCAAGGGCCCTATTAAAGATAAAAAGCTAATAGGGTATGAGCTTAAACCCACAAGTGTGTGCATGTATCTCAGAGAGTGGTAGTGTAAAAAGAAATTAGCAGCACATGCTGCTCTAGCAAGACCATACAGTTTTCTTGATTCATAAAACCTGACTTATAAGCAAATTTCATACAAAACTAAGCAGCTTTAAAAGTGGAGCTGGAAAGACAACAGGATTACTTAGATACAAACATTACTCACCAAAGTAGTTCATGTTATGTTTTGATGCTATATTGGTAGAGTACGGGAAAAAGGAGAAAAACATACCTTCTATATACAAGAATTTTATGAATGCATGCTGCTGCTGCTAAGTCACATCAGTCATGTCCGACTCTGTGCCACCCCATAGATGGCAGCCCACCAGGCTCCCATCCCTGGGATTCTCCAGGCAAGAATATTGGAGCGCATTGCCATTTCCTTCTCCAGTACATGAAAATGAAAAGTGAAAGTGAAGTCGGTCAGTCCGTCTGACTCTTCACAACCCCATGGACTGCAGCCTACCAGGCTCCTCCGTCCATGGGATTTTCCAGGCAAGAGTACTGGAGTGGGTTGCCACTGCCTTCTCACTTATGAATGCATGTGGAGGGATAATTAGAGAGGAAGTTTATTTTAGTAGTAATAACAAGTGAAAACTAAACGATTATATGTAATTGCATCCTCCATTATTTTCTCTATTACAATTTCATTAAGTCACTTTTCTTCTCTTTAAAAAATGCACTGTAATAAAGGTATCTGCATGAATCCATAGATACACAATTGAAATGATTAACAGTGGTAGTTCCTGGAACTATATTCAAAAGACAAACAGTGTGAAAAAATTTCAATCTAAAATAGAACTTGGTGTCCAGTCCCTAAGTGGTGTCCAACTATTTGTGACCCCATCAACTGCAGCATGACAGGCTTCCCTGTCTTTCACCATTTCCCAGAGTTTGCTCAAACTTCTGTCCATTGTATTGATGTCATCCAAAAATGTCATCTTCTGTCACCTCCTTCCTGTCCTGCCCTCAGTCTTTCCCAGCATCAGGGTCTTTTCCAATGAGTAAGCGCTTCACATCAGGTGGCCAAATTATTGGAGCTTCAGCTTCAGCCCCAAAGTATATTCAGGGTTGATTTCCTTTAGGATTGACTGGTTTGATCCCCCTGCTGTCCAAGGGACTCTCAGGAGTCTTCTCCAGCACCACAATTTGAAAGCATGAATTCTCTCTTGCTCAGCCTTCTTTATGGTTCAACCCTCACACCTGCACATGACTACTACAAAAACCATAGCTTTGACTCTGCAGACCTTATCAGCTAAGTGATGTCTTTGTTTTTTAATATGCTGTCCAGGTTTGTCACAGATTTTCTTCCAAGAAGAAAATGTCTTTTAATTTCATGGTGGCAGTCACAGTCCTTGGTGATTTAGGAGCCCACGAAAACAAAATCATTCACTGTTTCCAATTTTCCCCATCTAGTTGCATGAAAAGATGGGATTGGATGCCATGATCTTAGAATTTGAATGTTAAGCCAACTTTTTCACTCTCCTCTTTCACTTTCATCAAGAGGCTTTTTAGGTCCTCTTCACTTTCTGCCATAAGGGTGGTGTCATCTGTATTTCTGAGGTTATTGATATTTCTCCCAATATCATCCAGCCTGTGATTCATCCAGCCTGGCATTTTGCATGTTGTACTCTGCATATAAGTCAAATAAGCAGGGTGACAATATACAGTCTTGATGTACTCCTTTCCCAATTTGGAACCAGTCTGTTCCATGTCCCATTCTAACTGTTGTTTCTTGTCCTTCATATAAGTTTTCCAAGAAATAGATAAGGTGGTCTGATATCCCCATCTCCTGAAGAATTTTCTGCAGTTTGTTGTGATCCACACAGTCAAAGGCTCTAGTATAGTCAATAAAGTAGAAGTAGGTGTTTTTCTGGAATTTCCTTGCTTTTTCTGTGATCCAGTGGATGTTGGCAACTTGATCTGTTGTCCCTCTGCCTTTTCTAAATCCAGCTTTTACATCTGGAAGTTCTCAGTTCACATACTGTTGAAACTTAGCTTGAAGGATTTTGAACATTACCTTGCTAGCTTGTGAAATGAGCACAATTGCACAGTAGTTTAAACATTCTTTAGCACTGCCTTTCTTTGAGATTGGAATGAAAACTGGCCTTTTCCAGTCCCACGGCCACTGCTGAGTTTTCCAAATTTGCTGATATACTGAGTGCAACATTTTAACAGCATCATCTTTTAGGATTTAAAATAGCTCAGCTGGAGTTTCATTACCTCCACTAGCTTTGCTCATAGTAATGCTTCCTAAGGCCCACTTGGCTTTCTATTTCAACTTGACTTCCTATTCCAGGATGTCTGGCTCTCACTGACTACACCATTCTTGTTATCTGGGTCATTAAGAATTTTTTGTATAGTTCTTTTGTATATTTTTGCCACCTCTTCTTAATCTCTTTTGCTTCTGTTAGGTGCTTGCCATTTCTGTGTTTATTGTGCCCATCTTTGCATGAAATGTTCCCTTGGTATCTCCAGTTTCCTTGAAGAGATCTTTAGTCTTTCCCATTCCATTGTTTTCCTCTGTTTCTTTGCATTATTTACTTAAAAGAACTTTGTTATCTCTCCTTGCTAGAAGTTACAAAATGGAGACTTTCATGAGTGTGTCCTCAGGAAGACAAACTTTAAGAGACTGACTTATTAAAAAAACAACCAAAACCTGGTTAATAGAAAACAGTGTCAGGATTTTCTCAGGTGATAGGATGTTGATCAGAGGTTGTCTCATATCAACCTTGGGAAGTTTTGCCAGAAGGATGAGTGGAAGATGACTGAGTCAGACTCGGTTGGTCTGAAAGTGGGCTGAACTGAACTTTGTGTTACTAGATTGATGTCTGCTCAGAAAGTTTTCAAGGCTGGTTGCCGGGGTCCAGCCCTGGTGGATCCAGGGTGATTCAAAGGTAGGGACAGAGTAGGCGTACTGTAAAAAACTTATTTAATTACAGATATATAGAGAGATTAGAAACAGATAGAAATGGATAATGTAGTAGGAAAATTAGTGGAGAAAAAGAGGCTGAATAACTTGTTTCACATGGAATAGCATCCTTGCTCCAGATGGGAATTCAGCCAGAAAAACGGGGAGTAAGAAAGAACGACATGGGGAAGTCAGTCTTTCCAGGAACTGATCCCATTTCTTTATTTTTCAGGTTTCCTTATATATCTTTTGTTACAAATAGGGATGAATACAGAGTCACGCGGGGGTCAGCAGTCCTGACCTTTATCAAAATCAGGTGCTTTACATAAAAAAAGTTCTTAGGGGTTTTTCGTCATCTGGCCATGAGGCCTGCTGACATTTACAACCTTTTCTTTCTGATAACCAAAAGACTTATTTTTTCCAAGGGTATTTTTTCTTAAACCAGGCACCACCCTCCAAATAAAATTGCATTCCTATAGGGTGAGGGTGTAGTGAGTTACAAGCAAGAAAGGAATTTATTTAAGCCAAGGTTAACATGATTAATCTAAAAGGTTAATAATTATTTCTCCTACATGCTAGTTATAGTCATTATAAGGGCAGGGAATATGAAGATTTAGCAGCAAACATCAGCCAAACAAATGAAAATCCTTTCACCAATGTTCCCCTTAAGATCTACTTAGTCTTAAGATAGTGATAAATTTACATTTTTACATAGCAAGGACACAGTGATTTATAACAAAGTACAGTGGTCTATAAAAAGAAAATTCATTAACTCAAAAAGTCTAGCATTGCTAACATCAAAAACTACTATATTTCCTTTTCTATATTCCAAATACATTGATTAATATACTCCCAGGTGCCTAAGGATATGGAGACCTGGTGGCAATCATTGCCTCAACAATGAGAAAAGCCCTATGCTAATTAAGACTCTCAAAATACTCCAAAATTATCTGTGCTGTTTATGATTGAGAGATAGTAAACAATCATAGTGGCAGGAGTATGGATAATCTTGTCACACAAGCTAGTCCCTGTCAGCAAAGAGGTTTGACCCTTGTCTGTCAATTATTGACACAACAAATGAAAAACCCTTCACCAATATAATTCCTAACCAACCCACTATACTAATAATTTCTAACTTCCCAAAAGAATTTGCCTTTAGTAAGTCTAAAACCTCTTGTGCCTCTCATGGTTGGGGGGCTGCTGTGGCCTGACGAACCTATACAGGCAGGCTAGATAACCTTCAGAGTTCATAAGTTGGAACACTCTTGTCACGCCCAGGAATTTTTACTGCCTTTGGAGCTGCACGTTTACTCCTTCTCCGAGAGAAACGGTTATGGAGGAGAGCCCCCAGTAAAGTTCTCTGGTTTTGGAGTAGATGCTCGGGAACAGGGAGTGTCCTGAGGCTTGATCACGCCTTTGCATATGCCAAAGCCTCCTTCTTTATGACCTTTGCCATGGGCGGAGTTCCTCATGCTGGCTCTAACTGGACTCTTGTCCCTTCACATTCCCTGCCCATAAATACAAATTATTCCAAACTCTCAATGGACTCTCCTGTACCTTGCTACAGTTTTCTTTGGTCCCACATTGCAATTCCCATGCTTTCTCCCCACTAAAAAAAAGCCTCATCTTTTTGAGCTTGCCTCAGTTTACTTCTTTATTTAAGTCAAGATTTATGGTGTCAGAAGTGGGAGTCAAAGACCTTCAACAACTCCCAGGCCAGTGAACAAACAGGTGCTTGTATTTACAGAGCCCCTGAGCTCACTGTTTTCCTACCAACTCTGAAGTTTAGAGGTTAAGTCTCAGATTTTGAGCTCCCACCCTTTTGGTTGAACTCTCCAACTTTATTTGGGACCTATTTAAAGGCTCCATCCTTTTTGGTCCATATTTGGTTGTTTTCTCTTTGATAACACACTAGAATTTCAATATAATTCCTTTGAAATTCTTGACAGCAAACAATAATGATGATGAGGATGAGGATGATATTAGGGGTACAGTTGAGTACTTAAACACCACTAGGCTATATAGAGATTTTTCTTTTGCTTTCAAGAAAACCTATGAGAAATGGGATTGCAGTCATCTAAATGTTCCAAGGGTAGCCCTCCTTCAGGGACCCAAGCCAATTTTATGTCACAGTCTCTCCAAATTCATTTTTCTTTAGAATAAATTAAAACACTGGAGCAAGAGAACTATTTTAACTGGTACCTAGAGGCTTCCAAACATATTCAGCTTTCTAAAATTGACCACTTTACAAAATAGTATCTCTAAGTTAATTGAAGCAAATAAACAACTAAAAGAAGATGTAAAACAAAAATCATCTGAAGCTTCTTTGTTGGCAGCACCAACTGAGGTTTCCCCTAAGTTCCTTTTCTATTTGAACTCCCCTAATTCTCTAGTGCTAAACTCTCACCAAAGTTGCCTTTAACACACAGACACACACACAAAAGGAAATAAAAGAAAAAAAATATTGATTTGAACTTCAAAATCCACTCAGACTTTTTCTAATTTTCCTTCAAACATTTGTAGTTACTGTAAAATATTGGCATTGGAAATAAAACTGTCTTGCACTTAAGAAAGAGAAGGAAAAGATGTAAATGATAATTACTCTAGACTTCTGATCATATGGGCTTCCCTGGTTGCTCAGAGGGTAAAGAATCTGCCTGAAATGCAGGAGACCTTGGTTCAGTCCCTGGGTTGGGAAAATCCCTTGGAGAAGGGAATGGCTACCCACTCCAGTATTCTTGCCTGGAGAATTCTATGAACAGAAGAGCCTGGTGGGCTACAGTCCATAGGGGTCATAAAGAGTCGGACATGACTGACTGAGTGACTAACACTTCCACTTTTTCTCATAATAGACAAATATACTCCCAAATTCCCCACCCTCCAAAAAAGAATACCCTTTCATTCTTTCTCTGTCCTTCAGAATTTTGAATCTTATTGTCTTTGAAATGTAAACACCTGGGAGATAACCAAAATATTGTCCAGAGAGACTAAAAGGAAAGCAAAGCAAAAAAGAGTATTTTAATGTACAGACCTCCAGAGAAGTTTCCTTGCCAAAATTATAGTGTGCTCTATTTAATTGACTTAAAGAAAATTAAGCATTCGTATAAATACAATACTCATAAATGTAGCAACTAACCCAAACATTTTTCAAGTTCACATAATCTAGGATAATCTTTGATAAATAAATCTAGTTTAAGTTTGTTGGTTTAATTAATTCAGATATCTTTAGAGGTATCAACATTTAGTATAATACTTTTATTCTATCTAAGTATACTGAAAATCAAATAAACTCAACTAATTTCAACAAAATTTCTCAGCAAGAAAAATGGCTTAAGATGATGGTTAGCTGTTTAATGTCTACTTCCAAGCATAATTATTAAAAATAAGTATTTTAAATACATGACCACAGTTTCTACTAAGTTAAATAATGGATGTTTATTGAATATCTAGCTCATTTCCAAATAAGATAATGTACATTAATGAGACATTGATTGCTCAACATAAGTTTATCTCCTTCTGGATTTTTAATATTTTGCAGTGAAAAAAGGTATTTGGATCAATTAATAAACATGTGTTGTGGAACATTTTAAAGAATTTTACTATGAGGAAGAAGAACTGAGATTAGAGAAGGATATGTGTTGTCTGCTACCACTCTGCTAGCTTCAGGGCAGGCAGAGAAGGTGGGAAGGAAGGATAATAAATTGGGGACCTTGGAATGCCATTTTGCAAAGGTGAAGTGAAGTTGTTCAGTCGTGTCCGACTTTTTGTGACCCCATGGACTGTAGCCTACTAGGCTCCTCAATCCACGGAATTCTCCAGGCAGGAATACTGGAGTGGATTGCCATTTCCTTCTCCAAGGGATCTTCCCGACCCAGGGATCGAACCTGGGTCTCCCACGTTACAGGCGGATGCTTTACCATCTGAGCCACACATGCCACAGATTAAGATCCATGCACTTGTGACAAAGTTTAATTAGGATGCTAGGAGATGAAATCTCTGTTAAAATAATGAGAATGAAAAGGAGCATATTATGGTAATTGAAAATGACTTGATAAGTATCATTTTTATTGAGGGAAAAGATAGTAACTCTCTCCTAAAATAAAATGATTATTCCAAAATAAAAGAAAAAAATGGACAAAATTAAAATAGCTATAGTAAGATTTAAATAGATACAGTAAGTGGAAAAAGAATTTTGAGAAAGGAATTGTGTATACGGTTAAACTGACTAAGATTGGAATGGATTTTTAGGTTTTTTTAAAAGGAATAATTTTAATATCAAAAGTACATTACTACAAAATTAGAATCAGTTTTCTCTTCTTAAAAGGGTAAAATTTTTTTAGCTTATTGGCCTTCTCTTAATAAGTAACTGTAAACAGAACTTTATATTTATTGTAAACTGCCTAGGAAAGAAAAGTTCTGTGATTTGTATTTATCAGGTCTTAATTATTTAAGTTTTTCCATTTATTTAAGGCTATGGTTTTTCCAGTGGTCATGTATGGATGTGAGAGTTGGACTATGAAGAAAGCTGAGCACCAAAGAAATGATTCTTTTGAACTGTGGTGTTGGAGAAGACTCTTGAGAGTCCCTTGGACTGCAAGGAGATCCAACCAGTCCATCCTGAAGGAGATCAGCCCTGGGACTTCTTTGGAGGGAATGATGCTGAAGCTGAAACTCCAGTACTTTGGCCACCACATGAGAAGAGTTGATTCATTGGAAAAGACTGATGCTGGGAAGGATTGGGGGCAGGAGGAGAAGGGGATGACAGAGGATGAGATGGCTGGATGGCATCACTGACTCGATGGACATGAGTCTGAGTGAACTCTGGGAGTTTGTGATGGATGGGGAGGCCTGGTGTGCTGTGACTCATGGGGTCACAAAGAGTTGGACACGACTGAGCGACTGAACTGAATTATTTAAGTAAATCAAGTTTTCTCAATATTAAGAGCTAAATTTTGCTCAGATCTTTGTGACCTTCTATATTTGCCTTTGAACTCTTTTATTGTCACTTGAGTTAATTGGTAATTCTCTCTCCACATAGAAAGGGGAATAATATGCTAACTAGGTGTATTTGGTATGAACAAAGTAAGAATTTCTAAAACTCTGATGTTAAAACTGATTAATTCATAAAACTCCTAACAAAAGATGAAGCAAAACAAAAATAATATAAAACTGAAAAAATTGACAAAGATGGCTATAATTTTTAGGACTTCGTTTAAAACACTGCTGGTTCTTTAAAGTTTTTCAGACATTAAAAAAANCACCCCTCAGGCTTGTCCCAGTGCACCGGCTTTGAGTGCCCTGTTTTATACTTCAGACTTGGACTGGTGATCCATTTCACATATGGAAATATACATGTTTCAATGCTATTTTTTCAAATCATCCCACCCTCACCTTCTCCCACAGAGTTCAAAAGTCTGTTCTTTATATCTGTGTCTCTTTTGCTGTCTTGCATATAGGGTCATTGTTACCATCTTTCAAATTCCATAATCAGTGGTGGATTGAAAAGAAAAAGAGGCATCATGAGGGGAAATTTATGAAACCTGATAGAAATCTCAAGCAGATCAAGATGGATTAAAAAAAATAATCAATAAAACATCCTTACAAGGCTCTGCAAAATGGAACAAAAGAACTTGAAGAGAACTTATAGGATAACAATTAACATACTAGCTGAATAATCCCCTGGACTGTGGAAGAGTTTGCCTCATGAGACGGAAAGTGATCCCTGAGTCACAAATGAAATTAATGACAAATCTCATACATGTCAACATTCTCTGGTTAAATTCCAGATGTGGAAGGATAAAGAAAATAAAACCTTACAGATTTTCAGACTAAAGGTGGAAATATTTTACCACTTAGAATGGAGATAGAATCAGAGTTGGTTGAGATCTTTCATAAGTAGCAGAGGGAACTAGAAAGCAAGAGAAAAGTTTGAGAGAAGAGTTCACAGAATAGCTCATGAGAAAACGGTTCAAAAACTGAGACTCCCAAGAACGAATCCATTTTCTCTGGATGATTAGAAAGATACACTACCTGTGCAAGAATATAGAAAATTCTAAATATAAATATGCATGTCCTGTGTCTCCTGCATCAACAGGGGAATTCTTTACCGCTGCGCCACCTGGGAAGCCCCCATGTATAAATATGTTTACCCATGTTCCATATCTCTGAAAGATAATTGATAAAGGACTTGAACAAATGGCTAATTGGATCCAAAGAGACACCTGAAGACAAAGACAAAGTGGAAAACACTGAGAAATGTGTACAAGTGGAAAGCTGCATTAATTATATGAAGGTGAAGAGAAAATAGGATGATAACCTATTCTGAAAACAAATGCTTTCATCAAATCCCAGGAGTTGGAAGGAAGCATCAGAGGAAATGTTAATAAAGCATTCCTAAATCCTCAAGTAGTTATCAAATAAACAGAATACAATTTTAGCCTGAAAAAGAAGTTTGACAAATGCTGTTGACCTGCCCTTTTTGGTTCTGCTTTAGTCTATGATTGTTTTAGCTCTTTGGGTATTTGGGAAACATTTAGTCCAGTCCCACTTTGCAACACACTCATAAAAATCACCCTCTGCTGGGGATCCACACCGAAGAAACTTGAATTGAAAGAGACATGTGTACCCCAATGTTCATCGCAGCACTGTTTATAATAGCCAGGACATGGAAGCAACCTAGATGTCCATCAGCAGAGGATTGGATNAAATCACCCTCTGCTGGGGATCCACACCGAAGAAACTTGAATTGAAAGAGACATGTGTACCCCAATGTTCATCGCAGCACTGTTTATAATAGCCAGGACATGGAAGCAACCTAGATGTCCATCAGCAGAGGATTGGATAAGAAAGCTGTGGTACATATACACAATGGAGTATTACTCAGCCATCAGAAAGAATATATTTGAATCAGTTCTAATGAGGTGGATGAAATTGGAGCCGATTATACAGAGTGAAGTAAGCCAGAAAGAAAAACACCAATACAGTATACTAACACATATATATATGGAATTTAGAAAGATGGTAACGATAACCCTGTATGCGAGACAGCAAAAGAGACGTAGATGTACAGAACAGACTTTTTGACTCTGTGGGAGAGGGAGAGGGTGGGATGATTTGGGAGAATGGCATTGAAACATGTATAATATAAGAAACAAATTGCCAGTCTAGGTTCGATGCAGGATACAGGATGCTTGTGGCTGGTGCACTGGGATCACCCAGGGGGATGGTATGGGGAGGGAGGAGGGAGGGATGTTCAGGAGTGGCAACTTAATACACCCGTGGTGGATTCATGTTGATATATGACAAAACCAATAGAGTATTGTAAAGTAAAATACATACATAAATAAATTTTAAAAATTAAAAAAAAAATCACCCTCCTATTTGCTTCCTGAATCAAGGTTAGAGCAATGGTATGGACTGAATTTTGTTCCCTCAAATTTTGAATGCAAAAGCCCTAATCTGCAATGTGACTGTATTTACGGATACAGTTGATGTTGTTATTGTTTGGTCACTAAGTCATGTCCAACTCTTTGCAGATGGAGTACTCTCAGTTAAATGAGGTCATAAAGGTGAGGCCCTAACCCAATGGCCTTCTAAGAAGGCTAGACCAGAGCTTTTGCTCTCTCTCTGTGGACACATAGCAAGAAGGTGACCATCTATAAACCAAGAAGAAATGCATCCCCAGAGCCCTGGGCTCTTAGACTTCTAGTCTCCAAATCTGTGGGAAACAATTTCCTGCTGAAGTCACCTACACTGTGAAATTTGGTCATGGCAGCAACACACCATTAGAATAGGTTTCTATAAGGTTTTTCTACAAAGAGACCAAGAGTAAATGTTCTCTGCTGTTATATTATGAAGGCAGTCATGGATAATATGAACATAAATAACATAGCTATATTTCAATAAAGCTGTCTATAGAACAGGCTGAAGTTGTAGCTTGCTAACTTCTGCTCAAAAAGTCTCTCTTAGTAACAGTGCCATGTATCAAAAACATCCCAAGAGTTTGCTTCTGGAAGACACCTGAAATCAACTCTTAATATTACCAAGAGAACTTTAATATTTCATGCAAGTGTACAAGACACTAAAGAACTGAGAATACTTCATTCCGACTCTCCTGTGTTCCCCACATCTGCTTTTACACACATTCTCCTCATTGTCCTTCTAAAAATGCCCAAATAATGGCTTCTAATCCTTAAGTACAATATTTCTCTTCTTTGAGAAACACCTTTCATTAACTATATCCAAAAGAAGCTACATTTTGCCTGTTTCCCTACTTTTAAAATAATACAAAAGATACTGTATCCTCCTTCTCAGATTAGAATGTTCCTTCAGAGCCTTCTCATGCTTGGAATTCTCAAACAATATTTTGAGAGCTTCAGCTAACTATGCCCTGGTGCCTGGGAATTCCACAGATATTTCTGCAGTTATATCAGGCCCAAACACCCTCAAGCACATTTTTTCTGTTGACTTAATTTTCTTCCAAAAAATTTCTTGCCATAGACTCCTAGTTCCTAGTGTCGAAAGCCTACTCCTTTATATCTCTCAAATCTCTTCACCTATAACCTGGGCCAGGACAGACTGGCAGAGGCAGGCAAGTAAGAAAAACCAGGATTGAGAGATATTGAATTTTTGTTCTCTGCAGGTTAATTATGCCTTTCATACATCCTTAATCCATCACACTTCCTCAACATAAATCAGTCTGCACCATACTAGACCCTCCATAAATATTTACTGAATGAATGAATTGGAAGCACAATTTCATGTTTTAAATGATGTAAGATCTGTAGTCCAGGAAAGATCACTTTCACCTTCAAATAACTCAAGCACAGTGGCTGCCGAAATAGGATTTTTTAACATAGAGAACATTACTGTCAACCATACATTCTTCTAAGAGAAAGGATTGATATAGAGAAAGACTGCCTGTCTGATACTTCTCCATAAATGTTTGCAAATCAATGCTTTTATTATTACTAACAATGCTGCAATGAATAACCTTGTATATATTTCTTATCATCCATGGACAGGCAGGAAGAGTTCCGAATTCCTTGCTTCCTCTCTGTAATAGGAATACACTCATGCCCTTCCCCACTGTTGCTGTTGTTTCACTGTTCACTTGCTAAGCCCTGTTTAACTCTTTCTGACTCTATGGACTTCAACATACCAGGGTTCCCTGTCTTTCACTATTTCCCAGGGTTTGATCAAATTCACATGCACTGACTCAGTGATGCTTTCTAGCCATCTCATCCTCTCCCATCCCCTTCTCCTTTTGCCTTCAATCTTTCCCAGCTTTCCCCATAGGTGGAGTATACTCCACTCTCTGGATGATTTCAGACTTAGTCACGTGACTTTTTTGTCCAATAGAATGTGGACAGAAGTAAGCATGTGCTAATTTCAGTCAGAGACCTGAAGTCTGCTGTGTTTCCACTAAGTCCCTTTGGCTTCTGCTCCTGCATTAAGAACATGATCCTGATAACAGGGGAAACTTCAGCACTGGTTCAGGAATAAGGAGTTTCCAGACAGAGCAGAAGCTGATCTGCTGCCCTCATACAAGCAATAATTATATGCTTTGGCTTCGAGCCACTGAGATTTCAGAGTTACTTATGGCTGCTATACAAGCTGACTAGCAGAGTAAGGCTAAATTTCCTGAACTGGGATATCTGGGTCAAAGGGTAAATGCAATTTTTATTTTGATAGGTATTGCCAATTTTCACTCCATAGCAATAGTGCCATTTTGCACTGCAACAACTTATCACTATGTCTATTCCTTAACAGCCTCTGCAATTGTTCACGTTAAATGTCTGGGTTTTTCCCAATCTGAGAAGAAATAGTATGTTAGGGCTCTGGGCATTTGCATTTCTCCAGTCAAAACTGAGATTATTCCTCTTTGTAGCATAAGGCCCCTGTCTTTCAAAGAACTCTCTGCTAATAACTTTGTCCATTTTTTTCTGTTGGTTTCTTCTCAATTTCTAGATGCTGGATGTGTGTAGTAAGATTAGTCCCTTAACAGTATGATCAATCTTCTTTATTTGTCCTTTGTCATTTGACTAAGCTTAGGTGTTTTTTGTTTTGTTTTTAACCTTAAATGTTGTTTTATTTGACTTTAAATCTGTGTTATATTTTTATGGCTCAGACAGAAATCATTTGCATCTTTTGAAGATGTTTCCAAAGGTTAGAAGAAGTAAATGTGGAAAAGTATGTTTGAAAGAGCTCTTTGCCGGGTATGTTTGGTTAGGGTCAGCCCTTTAACATGTGAATTATATATTTCACAATATGGAGATACCTGGGTTTCATAAGTCCTACTTTTATTATGACCAAGATTCTTTGTCTTAAGATATTCAAACCCAGGTTTTATAAAAGTACATTTTTTTTTTTTGCAGAATTAAATGCCAAGAAAACATTGTTCTAGCCAAATCTGAAAAGAATTAAATGGAATACAAGTCATTTTACATGGATAAGAACAAAAATAATTTTGTAAAAGTCAAAATAATGCTCCAAAAAGCACAGTGTAGCAGAATAATCTGATTAGTAAAGTACATATACTTTATTTTTTGCTATTGGTTAATCACAAAAGACTGAAAAGTTTATTAAACAATTTACTTGCACATCTTTTCTGCTCATCACTCACATTTATATACAATAATCCTGTATCTATTTTCCAGAATAGTGATTTTTTGAAATATTTTAGTTAGTTTGCATTTTAAAAATTGTAGTGTGTGCTCTCTTAAACATTTTTCGGTTGGAATTTGAAATTATTTACCACCAGTTTATAACAGTTAGACTCTATTTTTAGTTTTTAATAAAAATAAATGGTTTCAAAAATCTTATTTGTGCACGTATATAGACAAGTCTAAGTTATGTTGGTCATAATTTTTGGATACTGCAAATGAATGTACTACTCTCTTGACTTACTCAATTTCTTGAGAATATGAAAAAAAGAAAAAAACTCACAAACAAAAAAATCTTATGGAGACATATCCAAAGGCTCTTAATTATACTGTTGATCTTTATCCTTGACACACCTTGATTAACTTAATATATTCAGAAAGGTTTGCAAAGATTGAAATATTGTTGATTTCAATATGTCTTTGCCAATAAATGTTTTGGTAAAATGTTTTAATCTTATCACACTCTTTATTATATATGTTTGTCAAAACCTGGACTTACAGATTTACCTTATTCAATTTGGAAAATATCAACCATATAACCTAACTGGTAAAACCAGTCAATACTTTCCAACTAATCACCCACATCAGAATTCTTTCTGTCAGAGAAAGTCGGAGTTCATTTTTCAATTCAAATAAACATATTAATATGCATTCCTATGACAACCAGCTCATTTCTGAATTCTAAGACGGAGCCATCCCATGAATATCTCAGGTGGATGAAATAGTGTGCTGCCATCTCCAATATTTCTTATGGAAGTTCCCTTGATTTCCTTTCATAGCACTCTCTCAGGAGTAAGTAATTTTTTCACAATAGTTGGTGAGTGAAAGTGGGAAGGTCTCCAGATGAAAACTGTCATTGTTTCTCTACTGTCTTACTCTCAAATATATATAAATCACAACAAACTCTGTGCTTCTAAGGCCATTTTAGAAACAAAAAATTTAACTAAGACAGAGACAAATAATGCTGCTTTAATTATTTTCCTTCTGGAAAATAATTCTTATGTCAGTCACTTTGTTTTACACCTTAACAAATCCTCTTTGGACGACACAATCTCAGACTGAAAAATTTTAGGAAAGGACAGGTGGTATGGAATGTGAGTTTCTGGAATATTATTTACTCAAAATGCTCTTGTGCTCTTATCTATACAGTTGACGTTTGAGCAGCATGGTTTTGAAATTCCCAGGTCCATTTATGTGAATTTATTTCACTAAACATGCACTACAATTCTCCATGATATGTAGCAGACCAAAAAATGGAACCTTGGATATGAAGAAACCAGGAATACAAGGGCCCATGATGAAATTCTACATGGATTTTTCTACATGTGGAAGATCAATAGCCTTAACATTCATGTTATCCTTGAATCAGCTGTGTGCTTTGGAATGTTTTTGTGTACAACAAATAATTGTCTGTGCACAGTTTTAAGTTGATTATCTCAAAAGGCAATATTTCCTGCTCCTAGAGGAAACAGAACTTTTTTAACACATAGCCTTTTCAGACAAATCATATTAACTGACAAGGGGGAAATTTTCCATCTTGAGCAGACAGAGACTAGAAAAGCCCAGACCTGTAAAATATTTGGAATCCCTGTGTACTGGGTTGAATCATGACCTTCCAAAACTCTTGTCCACCCAGAACTTACAGAATATGACCTAATTTGGAAATGTGGACTTTTCAGATGATATCAAGTTAAGATGAGGTTATACTGAATTAGAGTAGGTCTGAATCCAATATGACTATTTTCATTACGAGAAGAGGGAAATTTGGACACAGAAATACAGACACACCTATGGAAGATGGAGAGATGGAACCAACCAAAGCTAGAAGAGGAAAAAAGGGATTCTTCCAAGAGGCATGGGAGAGAGAATGGCCCTACAAACAGTTTCATTTCATATTTTTGAAATATGAAAGAATATTCTCGAGAATTTTTTTTTTCGTTTACTATCTAGGTCATAGAACTTTATTATGTCAGTCCCAAATTAATTCTGATAGACAGAGTGCCTGAAGAACTATGGACAGAGTTTCATACATTGTACAGGAGGCAATGAACAAAACTATCCCTCAAAGAAACAAATGCAAAAAGGCAAAATTCTTGTCTGAGGAGGTCTTACAAGTAGCTGAGAAAAGAAGAGAAGCAAAAGACAAAGGAGAAAAGGAAAGATATACTCATTTGAATGCAGAGTTCCAAAGAATAGCATGGAGAGATAAGAAGCCTTCCTAAGTGATCAATGCAAGAAATAGAGGAAAACAATAAAATGGGAAAGACTAGAGATCTCTTCAAGAAAATTAGGGATACTAAGGGAACATTTCCTGCAAAGATGGACACAATAAAGGACAGAAATGGTAGGGACCTAACAGAAACAGGAGATATTAAAAAGAGGTGGCAAGAATACACAGAACTATACAAAAAAAGATATTCATGAGCCATATAATCACGATGGTATGATCACTGGACTAGAGCCAGACATCTTGTAATGTGATGTCAAGTGGGCATCACTATGAGCAAAGCTAGTGGATGTGATAGAATTTCAGTCGAGCTATTTCAAATCCTAAAAGATGATGCTGTGAAAGTGCTGCACTCAATATGCCAGCAAATTTGCAAAACGCAACAGTGGCCACAGGCCTGGAAAAAGTCAGCTTTCATTTCAATCCCAAAGAAAGGCAATGCCAAAGAATGTTCAGGCTATTGCTCAGATGTGCTCATTTCACATGCTAGCAAAAAATGCTCAAAATTCTCCAAGACAGACTTCAACAGTACATGTACTGTGAACTTCCAGATGTTCAAGCTGGATTTAGAAAAGGCAGAGGAACCAGAGATCAAATTGCCAACATCCACTAGCTCATCCAAAAACCAAGAGAATTCCAGTAAAACATCTATTTCTGCTTCACTGACTATGCCAAAGCCTTTGACACTGTGGATCACAACTAACTGTAGAAAATTCTTAAAGAGGTGGGAATACCAGACCACCTTTCCTGCCTCCTGAGAAACCTGTATTGCAGGTGAAGAAGCAATAGTTAAAACCAGACAAGTAACAATGGACTGGTTCCAAATCAGGAAAGAAGTACGTCAAGGTTGTTTATTGTCACTCTGCTTATTTAACTTATATGCAGAGTACATCATGCAAAATGCCAGGCTGGATGAAGCACAAGCTGGAATCAAGATTGCTGGGAGAAATATCAATAACCTCAGATATGCAGATGACACCACCCTATGGCAGAAAGCAAAAAGGAACTAAAGAACTTCTTGATGAAGGTGAAAGAAGAGAGTGAAAAATACTGGCTTAAAGCTCAACACTCAGAAAACGAAGGTCATGGTATCCAGTCCCGTCACTTCATGGCAATCAGATAGGGAAACAATGGAAATAGTGACACACTTTATTTTCTTGGGCTCCAAAATCACTGCACATGGTGACTGCAGCCACAAAATCAAAAGACACTTGTTCCTTGGAAGAAAAGTTATGACAAACCTAGACAGCTTATAAAAAGCAGAGACTTTAAATTTCTGACAAATGTTCAAAGAGTCAAAGGTTTGGTTTTTCCAGTAGTCATACACAGATGTGAGAGTTGGGCCATAAAGAAAGCTAAACACCAAAGAACTGATGCTTTTGAGCTGTGGTGTTGGAGAAGACTCTTCAGAGTCCCTTGGACTGAAAGGAAATCAAACCAGTCCATCCTAAAAGAAATCAGTCCTGAATATTCACTGGGAGGACTGATGCTGATGCTGAAGATCCAATACTTTGACACTCTGATGTGAAGAACTTATTTGTTTGAAAAGACCCTGATGCTGGGAAAGATTGAAGGCAGGAGGAGAAGGGCATGACAGAGGATGAGCTGGTTGGGTGGCATCACTGACTCAATGGGTATGAGTTTGAGCAAGCTCCACGAGATGATGAAGGACAGGGAAGCCTGGAGTGCTGCATTCCATTGAGTCGCAGAGTCAGACACGACTGAATACTGAACAACAACAGTTCATGGAATTTTATTATGTTAGTCCTGTAGCTAATACCTGCTGAGGTTAGGATCTCTTGAAAGTAAAGTGAAAGTGTAAGTCACTCAGTCGTGTCTGACTCTCTGTGACCCCACAGACTACAGCAAACCAGTCTCCTCTGTCCACAGAATTCTCCAGACAATAATACGTGACTGGGTTGCCATTCCCTTATCCAGGGGATCTTCGAAACCCAGGGATCAAGCCTGGGTCCCCTGCATTGCAGGCAAATACTTTACCAACATAGCCACCATGGAAGGGTCTCTTTTATCTATAAATTATTGAACTTTAAAAGGGATGGAAATATGCACATTTCAAGTGGCAGAGTTTCAGATCATGTTGCTGACCTGAAAAGGAGCTAAAACATATCCAGTGATTTTGTTAAGCAAGGATGCAGCTCATCCTCTGACTAGCATAATTTGGCTTTGAATAGACCTTATGAAATTAAAAAAACACTAGCTCCTTGAAAGGAAAGCTATGGAAAACCTAGACAATATGTTAAAATGCAGAGACATCACTTTGCTAGCAAAGGTCTCCATAATCAAAGCTATGGTTTTTCCTGTAGTCATGTGTGGATGTGAGAGTTGGACTATAAAGAAGGCTGAACACAAAAGAATTGATGCTTGGAGAAGACTCTTGAGAGACCCTTGAACTGCAAGGAGATTAAACCAATCCTAAAGGAAATCAACCCTGAATATTCATTGGAAGGACTGATGCTGAAGCTTCAATACTTTGGCCACCTGATGCTAAGAGCTGACACATTGGGAAAAACCCTGATGCTAGGAAAGATTGAAGGCAAATGGAGAAGGGAGTGGCAGAGGAAGAGATGGTTGGATAGAATCACTGACTCAACAGATGTGAATTTGAGCAAACTGAGAAACAGTGGAGGTTAGAGGAGACTGGCACGCTGCAGTCCATGGGTCACAAAGAGTAAGACACAATTTACCAAATGAGCAACAACAGACCTTGAGGATTTAGAAAGAGCATTAAATGCTTTAAAGGAAATAATAATTGGCATGAAACCAAAAATATGTTCTCAAATTTGTAGGAATAGTTGGAAAGCAGAGACCCTCCACTTTCATGACTGACCTTAAATTTCCTCCTACCCAGGGAGAATTACCCAGTGAGGGAGATGGGGATGGAATTAAATTATATGTTTTAGAAAATAAGAAGATATGTCTTACATATTAGTGTTAAAGAAGAGATCTGCACTGTTCACCCTAAGGGTTAGGAGTTCTTTTTGTAGACGGTAGACATTCTTTGAAGAAGAAACAGCTGACACTGACTGACTTGCAGGTATTAAGCCAATGAGTTTTGAGATTAGTAGACTTAAGATGCATGGAATATTGGAGGGCAAGAATAATACAAATATTCTCCAAATCTAATGATGTGGAGAAAATGATGGACTCAAATGAAGTTGAGTTTGGAAACTTACTAAAACATGAAATCTTGAGGAAATTCAAGATAACTGGTAGAAATTTATGAAAATGTGCAAATGCCAATGCAGTCCTAGTGAATTTTTCAAAATTAATGATTTTGGGGGGCTTCATACAACTTTAAGAAACGATGTTGCTACTTCTAAGTCGTTTCAGTCATGTCCTACTCTGTGCAACCCCATAGATGGCAGCCCACCAGGCTCCCCCGTCCCTGGGATTCTCCAGGCAAGAACACTGGAGTGGGCTGCCATTTCCTTCTCCAATGCATGAAAGTGAAAAGTGAAAGTGAAGTCGCTCAGTTGTGTCCAACTCTTTGCGACCCTATGGACTGCAGCCCACCAGGCTCCTCCATCCATGGGATTTTCCAGGCAAGAGTACTGGAGTAGGGTGCCATTGCCTTCTCCTAAGAAACTATGGGAATAAAAAATAATTTAAAACCCCTTTCTCACCACTGATTTTCTACAATAAACTAAATCTCTCCTTATAGAGAAAAAGAAAAAATACAGTGGAGCTAATCTAATTCTATCTGACTCAGTCTGATTACAGGACCTAAGACATGGTCAATAATATTGAGTTAGGCTCTAGGGAAGGTTTGTGCCTTCCAGAAAATGAAACAATTAATTTGCAGATATGGAAGATGCTTGCTTACATTGGTCTAGATGTTTGCCTGTATCTTTTCTGTTACTTTCTGAATTCTATGCCTTCTTGCATTGTGAAATTTTCCAAGGCCCTGATGACTTTGAGTTTCTATGAAAAAGATTTATGTTTTCCTATCACCCGTGGGTGGTTTCAATTCTGGGCTTCATTGTATTAATTTTTCTTTTTGAGGTCTTCGTGGGCCACACAGCCTGAAAATATACTGCAAAATCATGTAAGGCATCACTGGTGTTTATAAATTCTCGGATGAAATGTTTTTCCTCTCTTCATCTACTTCAAGGGTTCGGAAATCAAGTGTCTTCCTTTCACCCTTTTTGGTGAAAGTATTATTTCTCTTTCACTTTTATACTGCAGGTGTAACCTTTGGGGTAACATTTCGTACAGAGACGTTTGTCAGATTCCCTATTTTCCATGAACTATGGGGTTTATTTTTTCCCCTTTTACTATAAGTCTTCAAAGTAATTAGTGAACTCCTTTAAGTTTAGACAGCACTTTCACTTTTCTCCCATGCATTGGAGAAGGAAATGGCAATCCACTCGAGTGTTCTTGCCTGGAGAATCCCAGGGACGGGGAAGCCTGATGGGCTGCCATCTATGGGGTAGCACAGAGTCGAACACGAGTGACTTAGCAGCAGCTGCCCATTAAGAGAAGGCCTTTGAATGCTCTTAATTTCAAGTTCCTGATTTATTTCCATTTCTGGGCTCTTTTCCCTACATTTGTGCCTGCTTAACATTGGGTTTAAAAAGAGAAAAAAAAAATGCAACATTGGAAATCAACTATAGTTCAATAAAAATATTTAATTTACAATTTTAGTTGCTTTTATAAAAACTACTCAGTTTTCCTTCTGAAAGTATAATTTCTTCTATTTTTTATAGTTTCAGTTATAATAAAGGATTTCTGAGGGTGTTATGGAATGATAATTTTTAGATTATTAACATAAGTATATCATTCCCCCAAATGACTTAAATTGTATTTTTTTCTTACTAAAGATAATAAAATAAATCCAGTGTGAAACATAGCAAGCCTTCTAATAATATTCACCAATTTTCCCCCACCCCTGATTTCCCATACCCCTAACAAAACCTCAAAACTTCAATCAAGTAGGGATTTATTTTTTGACCAAATTTCTCTCCTTCAGTATAAGCAGGCCACTGTAGCCTTTCTAAATTTTCTTGGTGTTCTACCTGAGAATAAACTTTCTCAGCATTGTAGGCGCTGAGGCCATAAGCATGTAGTCTAGATCAGCCAACAAAATGTATAATGAGAATTACTTAAAAGCAGTTCAGTCATGAGCTTATTCAAAAAGGCAGACATTTGTCAAAACAAGTCCTGAGCCGCAGTGTCTGTGGTAATCGCAGTCCCTCAGCCCTGGAGGAGGCAGTGGTGATTTGGATCAATGTTATCGCCTCTTCTGCTCCAAGACCTGATTCTTGGCTCTTCTTGCTGCCCTATGAGTTAACATCCTTCGGTATTTTCTTTTCTTGCTTAAATCATGTAGAATGGGTTTCTGTTCAAATCTAAACTCATGGCTAACTCTAGTACTGTTTTGCATGTATGGCTACTTATTGGTATCAACAGGGGTGGGGGTTGGGGGGGCAGTGCTTTCAAAAATACCAGTGCCTGGGATTCATCAGGATGGATGGAGGAGCCTGGGAGGCTGCAGTCCATGGGGTCGCTAAGAGTCGGACCCGACTGAGTGACTTCACTTTCACTTTTCATTTCAATGCATTGGAGAAGGAAATGGCAACCCACTCCAGTGTTCTTGCCTGGAGAGTCCCAGGGAAGGGGGAGCCTGGTGGGCTGTAGTCTATGGGATCACACAGAGTCGGACACAACTGAAGTGACTTAGCAGCAGCAGCAGCAGCAGTGAAATCAGAATTTCTGTGGAAGGGCAAAGCCATTTTCCGGTGAATCCAAGATATACCCAAAGAGTTGAGAAAGACAGTTCCAGGGGTATGTATAAAGAAGCCCAGAGTTACGGAAGCAAAAAAGAAATCATGATGAGTCTTATGTAAGCAGTTTACCAAAAAATCCTTTCAATTACATTCCACCTGAAAACCAATATTACTCTGTTTATAATAGATCTTTCCCTAAATATTATAATAAAATACGTGTTATTATCACCCTTATTTTCAGGCTCTGAATATTTATTCTAATTCATCTTCAAAGGTCATTTGTTCAACAAGTTTAACCACAAATGATATGAAAGAAAATGAAAGAAAGTGAAATTGACCTTAAGACAGTTATGAACAATAATGAACTTAGCTACAGTTCATGCCAATTTCACAGGGCAGAAGGCTTAAGCCATCAATCAGGAAGAGACTTTCTACACTTATTTTGCATTTTTTTCTACTTTCTATTTTATATTAGAGTACAGCTGACCAAAGCTAAGATAGTTTCAAGCGAACAGCAAAGCAACTCAGCCATACATATACATGTATCCACTGCACCTCAAATTCCCTCCCATCCAGCCTGCCACAAAACATTAAGCAGAGCTTCCTGTGCCATATAGTAGGACCTTGTTGGTTATCCATTTTAAATAAAGCAGTGGGTACAGGTCTATTTCAAAATTCCTAACTATCCCTTCCCTTCATTCTTCCGCTCTGGCAAACATAATTTGCATTTAATTCTTAAAAAGGAAATTTGGTCAGCTTGCTTGCTTTTTATTTGTTTTAAAGCCACCTCACAAATGAACTGATGACTTAGAAAACAGAAAAGGATCCTAATAGAATCAGGCGTACTGACAACACTCAGAAGTTATGACTGACATAATGATGAAGAGAAAAACAGATGGAAAAACCATTCAAAGAGGTCAAATAATTAAGAACATGACTTAAGCTTATTTAATTGTAGTGTTCTACAGTTTCAGTATTTTAGATGGACGATTGTATGATATAATAGCTTTAATCATCAAAAAACATATTATGCTTAGCATCTTTACTAAGAGAATATGCAGCTCATTTGAAAACAATCTCAAATGGCTAAATTTTCATGTTATCCTCAGAAGTCTCAAATTTTCTTCAAAATTCACTTGACAACCATTGTAGTACCTATTAACATTAAATGAGTAAAGCCTTATTGCATTTTCTAGAAATACCATTGTTAGTTGAAAACTAAAGCATATTGCATAGATTTTCCAGTATGTATCTGATCAATTCAACTTTCTACATGATTTTTAAAACACATTGCATACATGTTCACTGTTTTAATAAACTTCTATCAAAACTCATATACTTATGCAATATCTGTAAAGTACATAAATAATTTGAACTTCTGTTATTCTTTTGTAAATATATTTAAAATTACTTTTATAATTATTAGTTTGCTTTCACATATGTAAAAATGTTTCCAGTTTAAGCTAATTTTGGAAAAGATCTATTTGGAAAATTTTTCTGAAGTGTAAAATATGTAAAATGCTTTTGTATTTCAATTCAGTCTTTCAAATAGCTTATTAAAGCTTTTATCTGTAGAGTAAAATATCTTCTAAGAGGCCTCCACTTGACCAAAGATTAGTGAACATGCAAAATGGGTTTCAAAAATTTTAAGGCCTGTGTTAACCATTGCTGAGATTTAAATAAGACCAGAAAATAAAGTGGATTCTTCTGAGAAGAAGGTCGATAACAAAAAAAGTTGGAAAAAATCTACTGTGTGAATGATGGAAGGTTTGGGTAATACAATTTTGTGAGTTAATGAAGAATAAGGTCCTTTGGACCATTATTTTTTAATATCAAATATTACCAAATAGTTTAAAGCTAAAATCCTTTCCCCAAATCCTCTTAATAGAGGTTTACTTTAATTTACAGATGAATTACTGATCAATATTTACATTTTTGACTGCCTAAACACAATTACTTATGATATCGAGCAGTTCACGTATATAATTATTTCCCTGTGTAATTTCCCACTAGGATTTAATAATTTAATCATATTCCCATAAGTACATTTCTAAAACATTATTTTTCAAACTATCCCTACACCAATCAGCAGTATTTTTAGTATTCTTTAAGTCTTTTCAAATGTTCAAAGTCTTGGTATCATTGTTGCTTTATTTCTTAAAGCTCCCTGGTCCCTTTTTTTTTTCACTTAATGAAGCTGATTTTTGATAATGGTTTCTTGAGACAGCTCCCTGTTTCTCCAGATATCATATCTTCCTTTTTCTCAGATTTCTTCCTTATTTTGGTGCCAAATAACTTCCATTCATATTCTAAACTAAGATATATAGGAGATATACTTTGTATGTTTTTGTACACCTAAAACTAACTTTTTATTTTGCTATCACATTTTATTAGAATTTGATTCAATCCAGTTCAGTCTCTCAGTCGTGTCTGATTCTTTCTGAAAACATGGACTGCAGCACCCAGGCCTCCCTGTCCATCCCCAAACCCGGAGTTTACTCAAATTCATGTTCATTGAGTTGGTGATGCCATCCAACCATCTCATGCTCTGTCATCCCCTTCTACTCCTGCCTTCATATCGTGATATTTCTTTTGTTTAGGTCTGATATTTTTTCATTCAGTGTTTGATCTTTTTTTTTAATATAAATTTCAGTTCAGTTCAGTCACTCAGTCGTGTCCGACTCTTTGAGACCCCATGAATCACAGCACGCCAGGCCTCCCTGTCCATCACCAACTCCCAAAGCCTACTGAAACTCATGTCCCTCGATTCAGTCATGCCATCCAGCCATCTCATCCTCTGTCATCCCCTTCTTTTCCTGTCCCCAACCTCCCAGCATCACAGTCTTTTCCAGTGAGTCAACACCTCTCATGAGGTGGCCAAAGTACTGGAGTTTCAGCCACAGCATCATTCTACCAAAGAAATCCCAGGGTTGATCTCCTTCAGAATGGACTGGTTGGATATCCTTGCAGTCCAAGGGACTCTCAAGAGTCTTCTCCAACACCACAGTTCAAAANCCAATACTTTGGCCACCTCATGCAAAGAGTTGACTCATTGGAAAAGACTGATGCTGGGAGGGATTGGGGGCAGGAGGAGAAGGGGGCGACAGAGGATGAGATGGCTGGATGGCATCACTGACTCGATGGACCTGAGTTTGGGTAAACTCCGGGAGTTGGTGGTGGACAGCGAGACCTGGCATAATGCGATTCATGGGGTCGCAAAGTCGGACACGACTGAGCGACTGAACTGAACTGAAGAACTATTATACAAATGGTCAAGTCAAATGATATCAGTTCAGCTGAGTTGTGAGAGACAGATGAGCTGTCAGGTGTCAGAGCTAGAGACCAAAGCAATAGCAAAGTTAGAGTCAAGCCTTTAATCTTTTAATGCACTGGTAGAAGCGAGTGTCTAAAACCAGAGATGGTACAGACATGCCCTATTCTATTTCCCCTTGGAGTTGATATACTGGTTAAGAGTCAAGTGGCTTAATACAGATACGGGGGGGGGCATTTCCCTGTTGAGATAGCCCCAACAGAAGAGTCAGGCAACTTCATGGAATCTGGAATTGGGGAGGGGAGCGGGCAAGGGCTGTGATCTAGGAGAGTTGCAGGCATCACTCGGTTCCAAAGTGTGGTTGTTTCCAGGAGTCACTCCTATGGACACCAATGCATGGAGGGACAGCTGTATTGGGTACTGAGTCAGAGTGGGAAACACAACCTCAAGTTTCCCACTCTTTCCCTCAAAAAGAGATAGAGCAGAGGCATCTGAAGAATGCCGAGGCCTCAGCTCTAGAGACCTAGTGATGCCATCCCAAGGCTAGAATGGAAATCTGCCAAAGAGCATGACTAATCTACAGGTCTGAGTCATGACTGCAACTCCCTCCAGCATCTGTAGTGCTGACTGTGTCCCAGTGCTGGAGTGCAGACAGCAACTTCACCCCACCAACAAAACACCACCCTCAAGACCCGCCAGATCAAAACTATAGTGCCAGTAGTGAAGCCTGGAAAATCAAACATAGGCTCTTAACGTGGAGCTGGGCTTCCCTGGTGATTATACACTGGGTTATGCTCAGTCATGCCCAGATCTACCATGTATTTATACTTATATAAAAGCCCCATGGCTTATGGCTTCCCAAGTGGCACCGTGGGTAAAGAATCCACATGCAATGCAACAGACGCAAGTTCGATCCCTGAGTCGGGAAGGAGGAGGGCATGGAAACCCACTCAAGTATTTTGCCTGGAAAAATCCCATGGACAGAGAGCCTGACAGGCTACATATAGTCCATGGGGCGGAAAATCGGACACAACTGAAGTGACAGCACACACGTACCCACGGCTTATCTTGTGTCTCCTGCATCAGCAAGTGAATTCTTTACCACTGCACCACCGGTAAGCCTATATATATATATACACACATATTATATACATAATATAATACTGATATATATATATATATAAATCTGTAAAATCATATATATATATATATTTATATATAGAGAGAGTATAGATTACTAGCATATGTATCAATGTTACATCAATGTTACAATGTTTTTTTCATTCAGGAAAAAACCTGCACCAAAAATATGCTATTAATCCAAATGGATTTTTTTGAATATAAAATAATGGATTTGGAATTCTTACAATCTATGGCTGTTATTATGCCTACATGCCATTTGAAATCTAGAGAAATGTAATTGTTATAAATTCAAAATTTTGAACTGTTTTTACATATTTTTCTGTCATAAAGCACTTGATTTGGATTAGTAACCCTGTACATCAAATGTGAGACGAACAACAAGGAAGCATTAATCAAATCAAGCCCTCATAAAAAAAAAGGTGTTCGGTGAATGATTTCACTATGCCTGAAGAGTGAGGATTTTTAAATCACACCAAAAACACTTGACAACATTTTTTTCAGTGGCTAATAGATAGCATATTAAAAAGCAGAGACATTACATTACCAACAAAGGTCCATCTAGTCAAAGTTATGGTTTTTCCAGTGGTCATGTATAGATGTCAGAGTTGGACTGTGAAGAAAGCTGAGCACTGAAGAATTGATGCTTTTGAACTGTGGTGTTGGAGAATACTCTTGAGAGTCCCTTGGACTGCAAGGAGATCCAACCAGTCCATCCTAAAGGAAATCAACCTGAATATTCATTGGAAGGACTGATGCTAAAGCTGAAACTCCAATACTTTGGCCACCTGATATAAAGAGCTGACTCATTGGCAAAGACCCTGATGCTAGATAAGATTGAAGGCAGGAGGAGAAGGGTACAACAGAAGATGAGATGATTGAATGGCATCACTGACTTGATGGACATGAGTTTTGAGTAAGCTCCAAGAGTCAATGATGGATAGAGAAGTCTGGCACGCTGCAGTCCATGGGGTTGCAAAGAGTCAGACACTACTGAGCGACTGAACTGAACTGAAGCGTATATATACATATACGCATATATGTATATATATATGATTTTACAGTCCACACCATAAACCAATTCATAATGAATCAATCACTTTTATTAGGTAATCAACAAGTGTCTCTCAATATCTGTCATGTACTCAACAATGCACTATAGGAAAACAGCAGAATTATGAAGTATAAGTCTACCTTTAGGGTGACTTGTAAGCTACCCAGGTGGCTCAGTTGTAAAGAATGTGCCTGCATTGCAGGAGATATGGGTTCATCCCTTGGGTTGGGCAGATTCCCGGGAGAAGGAAATGGCAAACCACTCCAGAATGCTTGCTGGGAAATCCCATTGACAAAGAATCCCGGTGGGCTACAGTCCATGGGAGTCACAAAAGAGTCATTCATGACTCTGTGACTAAGCAACACCTACCATCAGGGAGATAACTTAATTGAAGTGAAAACACAAATATGTATATATCAGGGGAAAAAATCTTGCCATTCATTTATGTTATATTTTTCTGTACACTTCAGTTTTCCCTTTCCAAGTCAACTATCTCAAGCCTCTGACTGCAGCATAACATTTTCATTTTTGGAAAAAAGAAAACATGGTTACCATAGAGGAAATGTGGGGGGAAGGATAAATCAGGAGCTTGGGATTAACAAGCACACACTACTATACAGTTAGAAAACCAGTAAGAAACTATGGTATAGCACAGGCAGCTCTATTCAATATTCTGCGATAACCTACATAAGAATCTGAAAAAGAATGAATCTATGTGTAACTGAATCACTTTGCTATATACCTGAAACTAACACATCATTGTAAATCAACTATAATAAAAATTTTTAACAAAGGACTTCCTTACTGCCTTAGCCTGAAGCGAAATTCAAGACCAAGACACGGTGCACATAGCCCATTTCCAGAGAACAGAAAAGGAATAAAAAAGTGAAGAAATGAAGAAAAACCAAAATAGGAGTACATTACAGAGTTTACTCCTGTGGCAACTGAGGCTTGACCTTGCTGCACCTTCTCAAAACTGTCCACCCTATGACTAAATAGGGTAATATTTATTCTTTGGTTCCCAACCCACACTGATTTTCCTTGGGCTTGTTAATGACCCTACATTTCAAGACTGACTCGTGTGAACGTACTTATCCACAGGCTTTAGCCTGTGCCCACAGCATGTCAGAAAGTTCAAGAGAAAGATTAAGAGTGACCGTCTCAGACACTGTCAGTATGAATGGAACCTATGCCCGCAAATGACTCTGCCAAAGCTGTGGCCCTATTGGAAGTAGTAACTCCATAGTGAGAGCTGGGGCCACCAAAGCGATATGATACACCTTCTACTATTACTCGACCATAAAAAGGAAAAAACCTGGGTCATTTGTAGAGATGTGGATGGACCTGGACCTAGAGAGTGTCATACCGGGTGAAGTAAGTCAGAAAGAATAAATATATATATCGTATATTAATGCATATATGTTGAGTCTATTTGCAGGGAAGGAATAGAACACATACAGGGAGACTGGACATGTGGACATAGACCGAGAGGGGAAGGGTAGATGAACTGGGAGATCAGGAGCGATGTCTATACACTACCGTATGTAAAATAGCTAGCTAGTCGGGGGAACCTGCTATAACACCCAGCGAGCTCAGCTTGGTGCTCTGTGATGACCCATGTGGGTGGGATAAGAGGGTTGGGTGGAGGTCCAAGAGGAAGAGGATATATGTATCATATAGTTTAATTCATTGTGCAGCAGAAACTAACACATCACAAAGCGATTATACTCCAATTAAAAAAAAATACTAGTTAAGCATTATCATATGAGAACTCCCTCTGCTGAGTTCCAGCAAGATTTCCTCATTTTATACCCACTCTTTCCTTATTTTCTCCTGAGTAAATACACACCCTGTCTTTCTTGATACTGAAAGCTTAGTACTCCAACCTCACCATGGTTCCCATCCTCTTCCATCGTTACTTAAGTAACTGAATAAAATCACTCATGAGCTTGTTATGAAGTACAAAGAAACTACTAAAGTTTAGATATTGAGCTATAGGCTTGCAATGCATAAATTGATATTTTAAGGAGGGTAAATAAGTGTTTTAATTTGAGGAGTCAGGGAAAGGTTAGAGGAATATACCCTAATTAAATTGGGTACTGATACTATATTCAATTCATACATGCAAACAAATGAAAGGAAATTATTTCATGTGTATAACTGACAGAAAAGCAAACACAGAGATTCAGAAATGAATATGTTATATATAAAACAAGAGGTAATAAAACTTGAAAATAAAGATATACACATAATATTTTATAATAAAATTGGGCAAAGTAAAACCATATCGTTAAAAAAATAAAACTTGAAAGATTGTAAATTATGTGCCACGCTGGATGGCAAGCGGGTTTGAGGGCAAATAGATGCATGTACATATATATATATATATATGGGTAAATCCCTTTGCTGTTCACCTGAAACTCCCACAACATTGTTAATTCACTATACTCCAATAAAAAATGTTTAAGCCAAAAAATATATATATATATATATTTTTTAAAAAAGAGAGAGGATAACTGAAGTAGCAGTAGATTAGGGTGTATAATCAAATAAAATAGGTAAATTGAAGAGAAATGAATAAAAGGAAAGCCAGCTATCAGGGTCTTGGGTTAGGTACATATGGTTGTGATTGATAGGCAACTGGATGAAAACAGCAGATGGAAACAATAATTATTTCAAATAGATTTTGCCATATTAGATACAGAAAATGAAGGGTAAAGAAAATACAGGATGAATTAAGCTTGATTTTAAGAATGTTTAGTCTAGGAAATGGATTAATTTTTTTAATTTTAGGAATTATTAATATGAAATCTTGAAGAGAAAAGCAGTGAGGAAGAAAAAATCTGTTGTTACAAAACAGATTGAGAACATTATTAATAATATCAACCCTATCCAGAATTTGGATGGGAATGGCAACCCATCTCAGTACTTGCCTGGAGAATTCCATGGACAGAGAAGCCTGGCAGGCTCCAGTCCATGGAGTTTCAGAGAGTCAGGCATGACTGAGGGACTAACATATACAAACTCTATCTCTAGGAAGTCTAGGAAACTGAGGACAGAGAATAAAATCACCAAATATTAATGGGTCCTAGGTAGATTAAAAACGGCTGCAAATTATTTACAGCTCACCTCTGTAAGAGGGGTTATACATTCCCATATGTAACCTGAATTTCACCTGGTCTTGTGACCAATTTTGACTAATTAAATAACACTGTGTAACTTCCAACCCTAGTAATATTGCTGTAATGTGGTTCAGTCCACAGCCTCTGCTATTTTCAGCCCCAGGGGGTAAGCTTCATGTTTGAAACAAGATATAATCAACAGGAGGACAGATCATCACAAGCAAAAAATAAAATAGTTTTATAATAAAAAACTAAGTTTGGGGTTTTACACACTAATGTGTGTTCAGTCATTCGGTCATGTCTCTTTGTGGCCACATGGACAATAGCCCACCAGGTTCCTCTGCCCACAGAATTTTCCAGGCAAGAATACTGGAGTGGAGTGCATTTCCTACTCCAGGGGATTCCTCTGACCTAGGGATCAAACTCTTGTCTCTTGTGTCTCCTGCATAATCAGGTGGACTCTTTACTACTAGTACCACCTGTTAAGCTCCATTACACACTAATGGAAAACTGATTAAGTATCCCCTGAAGTGGAGTGACCTTTAAATAAAAACCAAAAACATGTGGCTTTGGCTTTGAGTCCAAGGAGACTAGGGAGGTGGCAAACAAACTGGTAGAGAAAGAAAATTAAAATCTTGGCTTAGTGGATTGGTGTGTTCAGTTTGTCCTATTTTTCAGAGACATCACAAAATTGCTACTTTAATAATCAGAGGCAATGGAATTCACTTTAAAAAGTGTTTTTAAAAGACATCAGACTTTATTTTCCAACTAGTAATGTTGCTTCTGTTCTCAAGGGGAAATGAAAAATGGACTGTCCAGGCAAAATGGAAGAAATGCCTTACATATGAGAACCAGTCATCATAATCTGATCTTGTTTCGAAGAAGTCTGGTGATTTAAGGAGTTGTCTTCTGTATTTAATTACATGTCATATGCCATGATTGGTAAATGGAATTTTTAAATGTCAATATGTATGAAGAAATGTACTGGTTAACTTAAGAAACTTTAGTATTTTATTACATATGTCTCTGGACAGAAAGTTCTTGAAACGCTAGTGCACAGCAGAAGTGAAGGTATGAAATAATTGATCATAATGAAAAAGCTGGCGGCTGCCTCCTCTGACAGTGATTGATTATTTCCACTTGGAAATAATCTTTGTGCAAAGAGGACTGTTTATACTTTGAGGCTTGTGGTTTACCACAGACCTTATTTTATTTTTATGGTGGGATTAATATGGCATTAAGGGTAAAGGATGATTCTGAAAACAAATTTATGAGAGAATACTGTTTCAGACAACCACAACACCCCAGTATTTGCAGAAACTAAAAGTAAATGAACCATTTTGATGATGGAAGATTATCCATACAGTAGACCAACTAGCCCTCTCCTCTTTGAGGTCAAATAGAAGAGCTGAACAGAATGTGAAATTAATTCATTTGAAGATCATAAAGAGATAAATCTATGATGAGTGTTTAACAGCTTCCCATTAGAAAATGAAAATGATGGATAATAATTAGGACCTACTGTATAGCATAGAGAACTCTACTCAATGCTCTGTGAATACCTACATGGGAAAAGAATCTAAAAAAGAGTTCAAAAAAAAAAAAGAGTTCAGTTCATTTCAGTTGCTCAGTTGTGTCCAACTCTTTAGAGCCCATGGACTGCAGCACACGAGGCTTCCCTGTCCTTCACCAACGCCCAGAGCCTCAAACGCACGTTATTGAGTCAGTGATGCCATCCAGCCATCTCATTCTCTGTTGTCCCCTTCTCCTCCTGCCTTCAATCTTTCCCAGCATCAGGGTCTTTTCCAATGAGTCAGTTCGTAGAATCAGGTGGCCAGAGTATTGGAGTTTCAGCTTCAGTATCAGTCCTTCCAATGAATATTCAGGACTGATTTTCTTTAGGATGGATGGACTGATTGCATCTCCTTGCAGTCCAAGGGACTCTCAAGAGTCTTCTCCAACATCACAGTTCACAAGCATCAATTCTTCAGCGTTCAGTTTTCTTTATAGTTCAGCTCTCACATCCATACATGACTACTAGAGAAACCATCCCTTTGACTATAAGAATCTTTGTTGGCAAAGTAATATCTCTGCTTTTTTAATGTTTCTAGGTTGGTCATAACTTTTCTTCCAAGGAGCAAGCATCTTTTAATTTCATGGCTACAGTCACCATCTGCAGTGGTTTTGGAGCCCCTCCAAAATAAAGTCTGTCACTGTTTCCATTGTTTCCCCATCTATTTGCCATGAAGTGATGGGACCAGATGCCATGATGTCTGTTTTCTGAATGTTGAGCTTTAAGCCAACTTTTTCACTCTCCTCTTTCACTTTCATCAAGAGCCTCTTTAGTTCTTCTTCACTTTCTGCCATAAGTTTGGTGTCATCTGCATATGTGAGGTATTTATCTCAGCAATCTTGATTCCAGCTCATGCTTCATCCAGTCCAGCATTTCTCATGATGTGCTCTGAATATAAGTTAAATAAGCAGGGTTACAATGTATAGCCTTGACATACTCCTTTCTCAATTTGGATCCAGTCTGTTTTTCCATGTCCAGTTCTAACTGTTGCTTCTTGACCTGCATACAGATTTCTCAGGAGGAAGAATAGGTGGTCTCATATTCCCATCTCTTTAATATTCTCCTCAGTTTTTTATGATCCACACAGTCAAAGGTTTTGGCATAAAAAAGAGTGGATACACGTATGACCGAGTCACGTTGCTATATGGCAGAAACACATAATTGTAAATCAACTATGCTCCAAAAAATAATTTATATAATTTAAAAGAAAAGGAAAATGCCTCAGCCCTCTTAGATTTGGGGATATACTTTTATGGTGCATTTTCTGTTTGTGTGCAGAGTTTTTTTTTTTTAACTTTAACTGTGATAAGAAAACAACATGAGACACCTAAAGTTTCATGTTTGCAATATTGCATTAACTGTATACACAATGTTGTGTGCAGATCCCTGGAATAGATTCATCCTGCTTAATTGAAAGTTTATGTATGTTGATTAGGAAAGCCTCACTCCTCCTCCTTCCAGTCCCTGGTAACCATTGTTCCACTATGATCCTATAGCTTTGACTTTTTTATATACCTCATATAAGTAAAATTATGCAATATTTATCCTTCAGTTAATAGATTATTTTGCTTAACATAATGTCTTCCAGGTTCATCCATGTTGTTATATAATGTGGAATTTTTTAAAAAGCTGAATCACTTTCCATTGTGTATACCGGTTGTTCAAAATGTTCCTTCGGATTTTTCCATAATGAGCTTTCAGATAACAAGTGAACTTTTTGGACAGCTCAACAAATGGTATAAGGGTCAATTCTCCAGGAGGATAAAACAATTATAAACATGCACACATGCCCAACTTCACAGTGATTGACCAATATCTTGCAATTTGACTACTGTCATGCAGTGTTAGATAAAGTGATGCTCTAAGACTCTTTAGTATTAAGAGATAAGTAGGCAATGTGACTGAATGGGTTATTAAAAAAGATACTGCAATTACCTCCATATTCTTCTCATTTTGTTAATTGCAAGCAACAGAATGAAAATAGGCTTATATAAGAAATTATTTCTTTTTAAACATAGTATAACCGAATCTTCCTGTTGCCTTGGATCCTGGATTCCACTTAATTAAATCAGTCTTCTATCTTCTTCCAACCGCAAGAGATTACATTATTTTACTTTGTTATCAACTTTAATTTGTAAAGTTCTTAGAGGCCTGGAAACATGTGAGTTTAAACAAAGCCATGGTTAAGAAGCACCTTGCAAGATTTAAACACAGAATTTCTACCTTACTTATTGAATATATTGATTAATTTACCTTGAGGGTTAAAAGGCATGAGAAGGGACAGGAAGGACCTCCCCCCAAAACATATCTAAGATAAGTTAACAATAGGATGTGAGAGTTTGGAGAAAACTGGTAAGAGTACGTTTAAAGCAAGAGGACATATTGAAAGGATTTAAGATTTTAGCAAATGGCTGAAATTTAAGATAAGAAGTGAGGGATGCTATATAGGAGAAAGAAACCTATGAATTACATAACCTGGTTTCTAATTTGTAATCTTTAACCTGAACTATCTTTAAAGCCACTCTGGTGCTAGCCCAGTTAATCACATGGGAGCTAACACTCAGGCAGCTATTTTCCATGTATTTGATTTAAACCTGGGGACACCTAAAGGGTCCCACACACCTGTGTGATGTCATCAAAGGATACATTTTCAAGTGCTCCCTCTCAGGCTTTCACACCTCTGGTTCTTCCTTTTTTCTTTTCATCAATCTACTTACCTATTTATATCTCTATCATGTACTCATTTTAACCCAATGAATTATTTTGAATCAGGCAACTTAATTGAATTGAGTATATTTAAACAATGCATAATGAAAAGCAGAGACATTACGTTGCCAACAAAGGTCCATCTAGCCAAGGCTATGGCTTTTTCAGTGGTCATGTATGGATGTGAGAGTTGGACTGTGAAGAAGGCTGAGTGCTGAAGAATTGATGCNTAGGACCTTGAAAAATTCTATGTTTTTATAGCATGGATATATATATATATATATATATATATAACATTGAGACAAAATACTGACTGACTTATACCAGTTTTGGGGTTTTCCAAGTAACTGGAATAATTCCATAAACTCATAGTGCATTTTTTGTGACCCAAGATGTGGTCTATTCCAGAGAATGTTCCACGTGCCCTTAAGAAAATGAATTATTCTGCATTTGGATGGAATGTCCTGAAGATATCAATTAGGTTCATCTAATCTAATGTGTCATTTAAGGCTGTGTTTCCTTATTAGTTTTCCATTTTGGTGATCTGTCCATTACTATAAGTGGGGTGTTAAAGCCACCTAATTTAACATCCCACTTAACACCCCTATTATTGTGTTACTGTCAATGTCCCTTTCATTCCCAAGTGGTGCTAGTTGTAAAGAACCTGCCTGCCAATGCAGGAGACATAAGAGATGTAGGTTCCATTTTTGGGTCAGGAAGATCCCCTGGAGAAGGCAGTACTCTTGCTTGGAGAATCCCATGGATATGCCTGAAAAGAGTCAGACATGCCTGAAGCGACTTAGCCTACATGCACACTGTTGCCTTATGTATTGAGCACTGTTGCCTTATGTTGGGCACAAAAATATTTACAATTACTGTGTCGTCTTGGATTGATCCCTTCATTATAAAGTGTTCTTCCTTATCTCTTGTAACATAACAATGCATTTTTAAACATGTTTTAAAACTGGGGAAAGAAATATTTAGAAGTCCTTAAAAACCTCTAAGTGTCTGAGAATCAAGTGATGTATTACTATTCCTCTAATTTTAATCCTATTTAGTGATATTCAGGTAGTAAAAAACTCTTCTCTAAACATCTAAATTACATTTAGGTAATACCTTTGAGTTAGTATCCTCTGGCCAACTAATGGCTTCAACCTTATATATAAGCCCTTAAAACACTAGTACAGGAAAAGAAACTATATCACAAAATATTTCAAGAATTGCAGTTAACAAAAATATGCATAATTTTTATGACATTATATATTTATATGTATACATATGCAATGACAATGATTATGCTTCTCCTCAAAAAATTTTTCTTACTTATAAAATGATGAATATAGCCATGGCTATAACAAGCATCAATATGCAAGCATCAACACAGAATCTATTTTTAATATTAAGAAGATTGAAACCTATTAAGAGTATTGACATAAGTGTATGTTTATGTTCATTTATTTGAATTATAAATAAATATAACCCACATTCTAGAAGTATATTATTATATCATGTTTTAAAATAGAATCTTTACCTATATATCTGATATATTTGTCTATTATTTTTCAATCACTCTACCACAGGAAAGATAACCGTTTTACAAGCATAGTAAGTGAGGTTTTGTTCAACTGAAAACAACAGTAAACATTTGTCACTGAGCTAAAGCAAACATTTCCCTGCCAAGAACAATTATGGGTATGACCTCAATCTTTTCACTCCTCATTTACCAGCTCTATTGTCTTACTGATGGAATCTAGCATCATTTTGAAGTCAAATTTGAATTAAAATTTGAAATTAAAAATGACTTCCCATCATTCCCAGCAACCTAGTAGAATATTAGCATCATCCAAAGAACAGTTTGGATTATCCCAATTTGCTTTATTATTGGGAAGATTGCCTGGAGAAGGAAATGGAAACCCACTCCAGTATTCTTGCCTGGAAATTTCCACGGATGGAAGAGCATGGCATGTTATAGTCCATGGAGTCACAAAGAGAGGGACATGACTGAGCAACTGAGCACACACACAATTTGTTTTATAATATTCATGCACATAGTCTTATAAAGCCTGTATTCACTGTATGATCAAAAGGTCAAGCACAACAAACTTGGAATTTGATTGAGACAAACCTGAGTACAAAGTCTGGCTTTATCCTCTAAAAAGCATAGTTAATGTTTATGGACCTCATATTTTAATTGTTAAAATGAAAATAAATATTATGCTGGCCAAAACTGGGTTCAAGTGGAGTTATACAATTTAACTTCAGTTCAGTTACTCAGACAACTATTTGTGACCCCGTGGACTGCTGCAAGCCAGGCTTCCCTGTGCATCACCAACTGCCAACTTACTCAAACTCATGTCCATTGAGTCAGTGATGTCATCCAACTATCTCATTCTCTGTCATCCCCTTCTTCTGCCTTCAATCTTTCCCAGCATCAGGGTCTTTTCCAATAAGTCAGTTCTTCACATCAGGTGGCCAGAATATTGGAGCTTCAACATCAGTACTTCCAAAGAGTATTCAGGACTGATTTCCTTTAGAATTTCCCGGTTTGATCTCCTTGCAGTCCAAGGGACTCTCAAGAGTCTTCTCCAATACCACAGTTCAAAAGCATCAGTTACTGGTGCTCAGCTTTCTTTATGGCCCAGCTCTCACATCCATACATATGAGAGTTGGACCATAAAGAAACCGTAGCTTTGACTAGATGGACTTTTGTTGACAAAGTAATGTCTCTGTTCTTTAACATGCTGTCTAGGTTTGTCATAGCTTTTCTTCCAATGAGCAAGCTTCTTAGTACTTAGCACAATATTCAGCAGATGATAAATCTAAATTTATTAAATTTAGCTTTTATCACACTCTTTACTAGGTACTCCTTAAGGCAAATTCACATACTTACAAACCCTTTCACCATTATTAATACTGGAATGAGAAATAAAATTCATGATAATATATCATGCATCTTCCATGCATATTACACTACATGAACATCAGGAGAAAGAGAAGAGAAAAATACACTTTCAATCTAGAGAAGGGGGCAGCACACTGCAAGAACTGCGTACTGATGGAAAGGAAACCAGCATCCTTTCAAATCCATGACTGGTGATGACTGAGATGCATAGACATTATTCCTGTTATCAGCATCAGGAAGGATGAACCACTCCTTCCCTTTAAGAAGTCTGTATGTGTTACAGGCCAACCAATTCCCTCTTAGAATTGTCTAGTCAGTTGAAAGATTTGGAACTTGCACTAAGCACCCAATTTATGACTTAAAAGGTTGGCTGAAAGTGAAGTGAAAAGGAAGTCGCTTAGTCATGTGCGACTCTTTGCGACCCTGTGGGCTGTAGCCTACCAGGCTCTGCCATCCATGGGATTTTCCAGGCAAGAATACTGGAGTGGGTTGCCATTTCCTTCTCCAGGAGATCTTCTGACCCAAGGATTGAACCCAGGTCTCCCGCATTGTAGGCAGACATAGTACCGTCTGAGCCACAGGGAAGTCCATAAGGTTGGCTGCTGCTGCTGCTGCTAAGTCGCATCAGTCGTGTCTGACTCTGTGTGACCCCATAGACGGCAGCCCACCAGGCTCCTCTGTCCCTGGGATTCTCCAGGCAAGAACACTCGAGTGGGTTGCCATTTCCTTCTCCAGTGCATGAAAGTTTAAAGTGAAAGGGAAGTAGCTCAGTCGTGTCCAATTCTTCACAATCCCATGGACTGCAGCCTACCAGGCTCCCCTGTCCATGGGGTTTCCCAGGCAAGAGCACTGGAGTGGGTTGCCATTGCCTTCTCCGATAAGGTTGGCTACTTCCCCTTGATTGGGATCCATGGTAGATTGTTTCATGCTTCAAACTTCATAACAAAGGAAGTTCCCATTGTGCAAGTAAATGTGGTAATTATTCTTCCTCTTGTGTACACTTGTACCTTGTTAAAGGATACAGCTTCCATAAGGCAATACATAGCTCTATCATTTAATTAAGGACTGGAAATACTGTCTGCAGTTTATGGAGTAGGCACATGAGTCTTAGAATCGTTAAGTACCTTTCAGAAAAAAAATAAGTAATAGAGCTAAACAGAGGCTGGAACCAAAGTGCCTTTAATATGATTTACTTTAAACAGGGTGAAATTTGGATACTTTTAATTGTAGAAACATTTAAGGATCCATGCATAAATGATACAAGCATATCTTTTTAATAATTTTCAAATAAATTTAAAGAAAAGTTTAACAGATTTTATTCAAGTCTCTGCTGAATATTTCTTAGTGAACAATTGCTACATACACAATTACTTGAGTCTAGTTATCCTGCTACTGTCATACTAGAAGTGAGTCTAGACATGTAGCTGAAAATAAATCCTATTTTATGAACTTTTGTAAAGGGGCAGATTCCTGCCTTGATTTTCTTTTCCCAGACAAGGAACCAGCTCTATTTCTTGAACTGTTCTGTAAGTTTATTTCAGTTTGTAATTATTATCCTTTATGGAGACTGGGCTTTAATTTGATAAGAAAAGGGAGAAACCAAAGTAGCCTTCCCCAAAGAGTTTCAGGGAAAAAAAACATTTCCCCAGTGGATTAAATGCTCACACAGAGTATGTGATTAAATCACAATTTGGCAAACATTTAGTTAAAATAAGTTCAAGATATTTTACCTGTCCCAAGATAATGAAAGTAAGTTCCCATATTATCTTCTATATCTTTTATTTATTTATTTTGCCTCTTGTGGTTATGTATACAATTGACTTGAAATTATGTAGTTTGACATAGAAAACAAGTTCCAGTCTTTCCTCAGTACTTGGCCCACAGCTCTTGCCTGGAAAATCCCATGAACAGAGGAGCCTGATAGGCTGCAGTCCATGGGGTCGCTGAGGGTTGGACACAATTGAGCAACTTCACTTCACTTTTCACTTTCATGCATCGGAGAAGGAAATGGCAACCCACTCCAGTGTTCTTGCCTGGAGAATCCCAGGGACGAAGGAGCCTGGTGGGCTGCCGTTTGTGGGGTCACACAGAGTCAGACATGACTGATGTGACTTAGCAGCAGNTTTTATTTATTTATTTTGCCTCTTGTGGTTATGTATACAATTGACTTGAAATTATGTAGTTTGACATAGAAAACAAGTTCCAGTCTTTCCTCAGTACTTGGCCCACAGCTCTTGCCTGGAAAATCCCATGAACAGAGGAGCCTGATAGGCTGCAGTCCATGGGGTCGCTGAGGGTTGGACACAATTGAGCAACTTCACTTCACTTTTCACTTTCATGCATCGGAGAAGGAAATGGCAACCCACTCCAGTGTTCTTGCCTGGAGAATCCCAGGGACGAAGGAGCCTGGTGGGCTGCCGTTTGTGGGGTCACACAGAGTCAGACATGACTGATGTGACTTAGCAGCAGCAGCATACAGTGCTATGTTTATTATGGCTTCTCAGGAATGCAAGAGACACAGGTTCAATCCCTGGGTGGGGAAGATCCCCTGTAGGAATAAATGACAACCTACTCCATTTTGCCTGAAGAATCCCATGGACAGAGGAACTTGGCAGGCTACAGTCCATGGGGATCACAAAGAGTCAGACAAAATCAATTGCCTACACGTGTTACGTCCTGTCTCTAGACTCATAGCAGCTCTGATGGTTAAGAGTCTGCCTGCAATGTGGGAGACCTGGGTTCAATCCCTGGGTCAGGAAGATCCTCTGGAAAAGGAAAAGGTAACCCACTGCAGTGTTCTTGCCTGGAAAATCCCATGGACCGAGGAGCCTGGTGACCTACAGTCCATGGGGTCACAAAGAGTTGGATATGACTGAGTGACTAACACACACACTACACTCTTTATTCTGTCCCTTTTGTTTGTTCTTGAACTACTGTCAGATTGTTTTCATAGCAAGGCTTCTCACCATCAACATGCTCGGCCATTTACATTTCTGCTTCAGACTTAGAACAAGCTTATCAATTTCCATAGATACTCAAATGGGGAAATTTGAGCATTTGTGGAATGACTTACATTAATGGGGAAATTTTCACTGGATTGAATTGAATTAGTAATCAGTTTAGGGGGGACTGCCATTTTTTAAATATTATCTTCTAAGCTCTAATTGAGACATAGTGTTTCCATTTATTTAATTCTTTAATTTGTTTTATAATTTNTTTCCATAGATACTCAAATGGGGAAATTTGAGCATTTGTGGAATGACTTACATTAATGGGGAAATTTTCACTGGATTGAATTGAATTAGTAATCAGTTTAGGGGGGACTGCCATTTTTTAAATATTATCTTCTAAGCTCTAATTGAGACATAGTGTTTCCATTTATTTAATTCTTTAATTTGTTTTATAATTTTCAGTGAAAAGATACTGAATAATTTTATGATCATTTTAATATCTACAATATATTCTATGGTTATTGATATTAACATATTAATATGTATTCAATAATGTAGTTATTATAAACTTTTACAACTTTATTTTTTTAACTTGAAAGTATTATATAGAAATTCAAATGCTTGTCTTTTATATTGTCCTTTTACCTAGAAAATTCACTGAAAAATGGTTACTGTAATTAGACATCCTTTTAGTTGTTTCTTTTTTTCCCCCCAAAAGGTAGCTATATAAGTTGCTTTATAAGTGGATTATTCATGTTTCATTTACTTTACCTGAATCATATCTCTTTCTTTCTTAACATTTCCCTTCTGCTTGCATACATACTCATCACAATAAAGGAAAGGAACTTGGGGAATAATATCACATTACATATATCATATAATAATTAACATTTCCACAATCATTGAATACCTGAAAAAATTTTTCTTCCTTCATCTTTTCCATTTTTTTGGCAGAATATAAGTATTCATAGAAGTCTCAAAACTCTAAAATAGCAACTTATTGACAATGCTTTCAATAAAATGAATCTAGGTAAGTATTGAATTAACTTTTACAAGGAACCTAGGCTCTTAAGGAATTCAAGGAACTTAAAACTTTAACTTGTCAATTCCGAGATTCTAAGTTAGAGGAATCTGTTAGGGAAGAACGGAGTGCATTTAATTGAGGCTGATTAAGAAAGGGAAGAAAGAAAAAAAAAAGTGAACAAGATGGAAACTCAGTTCATAGGGAAAGAAGAAATCTGGTCTTGTAATCAAGACAATCTGACAGTACTTCAAGAACAAACAAAAGGAACAGAATAGAGAGTCTAGTGTGTGTGTTAGTCACAACTAACAAGTGTTAGTGTGTGTGTTAAACACAACTCTTTGTGACCCAGTGGACTGTAGCCCACCAGGTTCCTCCTTCCACGGGATTTTCCAGGCAAAAATACTGGAGTGGGTTGCCTTTTCCTTCTCCTGGTTCACCAGCTGTGTTTAAAAATCGATGGGAGGGATGAAGATCTGACACAGCATCGTTCATATTCTGAAAGTCTTTCCAGAAATGGCAACCCTAACATGGCATTTTACTTTGGGATCAGAAGGCATGTGGGATTCAACCAAAGAGCTATTCTGAAAAAGCAAAGTATACATATATATATATATATATGTATGTATATATACACATATATACATGTGTATACTTATATATATATATGTATATATACGGCACTGTTGTAGTTTTGAAGACATTCCTTCAAAAAGCTATCACTTCTTGGAATTATCTTTTTCCTTAAACAGAGTCAATACATATACTCTTTAGGAGAATACCAATTTTTTACTGTACTGCTTTTAAAGTAATTGTTCTAAGACTGTTACCATCCTCTCAGGGTAAATCATATATAAAATAGTACATTTTTTAGTTTTAATCACACAATAAATTCCTGCTTGAGTTTAGTTTCAATCAAAAAGTTATCCATCTTTGTTTTTGTCATATCTTGTATTAATTGTTGAGCCAAATGCTGACCATAATTTTATAAATAAGTTCGTTTCACAATTCTGATAGTATCTACACTCTTGTCTTCTATAAAATGATCTTTGTGCTTTTCAATTTATTACAGTTAGCTATGTTTTATTTATTTATTTATTTTTTACTTTATTTTACTTTACAATACTCTACTGGCTTTGCCATACATTGACATGAATCCACCANTAACACTAGAAAGAAATTAATCTATATCACCATATTTATACACTTTACATTAGGATAAATTCCAATGATTCAAGGGTAAATTTTGAAAGATGAGAAATTTTATCACTCCATAGTTATGAAGAAATCTCACCGTGTCAGAAATTCCTGAAGTCCTAAACATTTTTAAAAGTTAAATATATCTTAAAGATATTTTTGCATAGAAAACACAGACTCAAAAGATAAATGAGGCATTATAAACTGGGTAATAATATTTGTAATTCATATCTCACAATGAAAATGCCAAATTTCACAAATATCAGTAAGAGGGAAACAGCTTAATTAATAACTGGGGAAGAGGTATAAAAGTAGCTCTTAACAATACTAAATTATTTTAAAATAGGATAACTACAAATTTAAGCTTCATTGAAATATAACTTTCATTTACCACACTGACAAATACATAAAATTTTATTTTTTGGTATCAAAGATGGTGTAAATTGTTTAACTCGTATATAAATACTTCTAAAAATTACAAATGAATATACATTTTCTTTCAGGTATTTTACTTCTAGGAATCTGTTTCACAAATATCATGCATACAGAAAATGTTCTATATATATAATTAATTTAAAATGTGCATAATAGCAAAAGTTTGGAAACAATCATACATGTATGCCAATAATGTATTGTTTTCAATAGTAAGGCATATCCATATAACGGAATTCTATTCCAATGAAAAATCAAGACAACTCTTTGAATAAATCAGTTTGGAATTAGTAACAAGTATAAAAAGAAAATAAAAAATGTTTTACAATTATTTCTATTATAAAAAATGGAAAATATACATCTGCACTTGCATGAAATGTCTGAAAGGGTAAAATAACACAACAAAAATAATAAAACATACATAAAAATAAAATGAAAATATTTTTTAAAATAACCCCCCCAAAAAAAACACAAAAATAACAATAGCTATCTATTAAGAATTGTCTTAATTCTTAATAGATTTTCCCTGATGGATCAGATGGTAAACAATCTGCCTGCAATGTGGGAGACCCAGATTCGATCCCTGGGTTGGGTTGATCTAGAGGAAGTTGGCAGGCTATGGTCTGTGGGGTCACAAAGATTCAGACACTATTGAGCAACTAACACTTTCACACACGGGAGATGAGTAATGAAGAAGTGAGAGATATCTTATACTGATCTCTTTATACTTGTTTCCACTTCTGAACCATGTAAATATATTGATTAATGAAAATGACTCTAATATACAAAACAGAAATCATTAGTCCTTACAAGAAAAATCTAAATATGTAGACAATCAGTGGCTTTTCTTGGTCATGTCAGAAAAGAGGTCACAAGGCAAACTGGCACTAATTTTCAAAACAGTCAAATCCAGAGTCACACAACCATATCTGACTTCCTGGAGCAGAAAAAGCAGTAGTTATAAACAGGTGGGGACATTTAAATGGTAATTTTGACAAATTGTGAAAGTCTGAGTATAGACCATCATTATAGTGAGTAACTCCTAAGAATTGCAGTCCTAGGGACTACCAAACCTTCCTGGGTTTTAGTTACAGAATCCTCATCAGAATCTCATGATGAAAAACTGAGAGAAACTCCTTGTGACTTGGGCAGAGGGAGGAATAAGTAGTCAAAGATAATCTTTTCCACAAAATGACTTGCACAACTGGACATCCATATGCAAAAAAAAAAATTAATCCAAGCACATATATTACACCCTTCACTAACATGAACTCAAAACAGATCACAGGTCTGAATGGGCAACACAAAACTGTAAAACCCTTAGAAGGTAACATAGAAGAAAACCTAGGTAACTTGGGTATTAAAAACACTTATTTCAATACAGCACCAAAGGTATGGTACATGAAATAAATGATTGCTAAATGAGACTTCATTAAAATTGAAAGCTGCTACTCTGAAATACAGTATCAACAGAATTAAAAGGCAAGCCACAGGTAGGGATAAGATATTTGCAAAAGACACATCTGATAAAGGACTGTTATCCAAAGTATTCCAAGAAAGTTTAAAACTCAACAACATGAAGAATCCAATTTTAAAATGAGCCAAACACTTAACAGACATCTCAAAGAAAATATACACATAATAAATAAGCATATAAAGATATGCTCCAAATCATGTCATCAAGCAAATGCAAATTGAAACAATGAGACACCACTATCCACCCATTTGAATGACCAAAATCCAGAACACTGTCAGTACCAAATGCTGGTGAAGAGCTGGAACAACAGGAACTCTGATACTTTGCAGTTTGGAACGTCAAAGGGTACAGTCATTTCGGAAGAAACGGAGAGAAAGCCAAAACCTAGAGAAATAAAAGACACATTGAAATCACTTTTACCTCAAGTCAGGCACAGCTGAACTTTCGTTTGAATGCATTGTTGAAGCAAACAGGAACTAAATTTTTTAAGAGTACCTTTTCCCGAAGATGGAGGTTTATAAGAGGAGTCCTTCACCATTTGGCTGAATATTCCTCTGGCAAGTACAGAGAAAACTGAGTTGTTCCTGAGCCAGAAAGCCAGCTTCCCTGAGATTTATATTTAAGTATGTCAGCTTTTGCAAATTGTCTTCTTGATTTGAAGCCTAAAATCCCGACACCTTTATGGTCTAAACAACTTCACCACATACACCAAAATGATAAAGTCATCATTAAATAGGTTGATATATCCCTCTAAGACAGACAAAAATTAGAATAAAAGACAAAAGTTGGAAAAAGGTTTAATGTTTTTGAAAACAAATTAACTTAAATTTCTTCTCCGAAGGATGGCTTCATTTATGCCTTCATTTAAGTCTCAAAGATGCATATTGAATAAGAAACAAAGACAACGAGCAACCCAAAGCAGTGTAATTAAAAGCTGAGAAGGGTCACTGAATAGACAGCAGCTGAAACAATACACCATCGAGAGAGTCCACAGAGATTTCAGATTGTAAATGAATAATGCTTATGATTAAATAACTGCAAGTCAAGTTTGATAAGGTCTTTAGGGAACTTCCCTGGTGGCTCAGAAGGTAAAACATCTGTTTACAAGGTGGGAGACCCAGGTTCGATCCCTGGGTCAGGAAGATCTGCTGGAGAAGGAAATAGCAACCCACTCCAGTACTATTGCCTTCATGGATGGAGGAGCCTGGTAGGCTATAGTCCGTGGGGTCACAAAGAGTCGGACATGACTGAGCAACTTCACTTTCACTTAGGGAACATAAAACCAGTAAAAGTGACTTGATTGTTGGGGAAAAAAGTATCAAATAGGACACCTAAGAAGTCATTCTTCACATCAGAAAGATTTTTTTTTTCCTTTATAAAAGTATAGAGTCTGTTGTAGTTATTCAACCAAAGATTTGTAAAGTTCCCTGAACCAGCAAACGGTCTTTCATCAATTTTGGAAATTGTTGGTTTCTCTGTCTTGAGATATAGCATCTGTCATAATCTTTCTCTATTCCTTTCAGGATTTTTGTAACATGCAATTTAGATTTTAAACCATATCCCATATATTGCCTATACTTTGTAAAATTTCTATTTAATTTTTTTCCCATGGTCTACTCTGGGTATTCTAATTTTTTTTCTAGTTTACTGGTTTTTCTTCATCTGTACCTGAACTTTCTTTAATCTACTATTAAAGAAAGAAAAAAGAAAGTGAAGTCGCTCAGTCATGTCCGACTCTTTGCAACCCCATGGACTATAGCCTACCAGATTCGTCTGTCCATGGTATTTTCCAGGCAAGAATATTGGAGTGGGTTGCCATTTTCCTTCTCCAGGAGCTCTTCCTGACCCAGGGATTTAACCTGGGTCTCCTGCATTGTAGGCAGACGCTTTATCATCTGAGCCACCAGGGAAGTCCAATCTACTATTAAAACCACCACTCAACTATTACTGACTTCCCTTGTAGCTCAGTTGGTAAAGCATCTGTCTACAATGCAAGGGACCTAGGTTCCATTCCAGGGTTGGGAAGATCCCCTGGAGAAGGAAATAGCAACCCACTCCAGTATTCTTGCCTTGAGAATCCCATGATCACAGGAAACTGGCAGGCCGCAGTCCATGGGGCTGCAAGAATCAGACACAATTCAGCAACTAAACCATCACCACCAAACTATTAACATTATTTTTCAACTAAGATATTATATTTGATATTTGGTATTTTTTATTTCTCTGGGGAAGATTTGATCATGCTAGTTAATCCCTTGGATCTCTTATATACAATGATTTTTAAACCACTACTGATAAAACCATTTCATATAAAGCCAATATATGGGTCACCTGCATTTCTATTCTTATTGTTTTTTTATTATGGATTTCCAACATATTTTAATGCCTGATTATGTTTAATTGAGAGATGTCTTTCTTGTCATGAAGATCCCCTGCAAAAAGAAATGGGAACCCACTCCAGTATTCTTGCCTGGGAAATCCTATGAACAGAGGAGCCTGGTGGGCTAAAGTCCATGGGATCATAGTGTCAGATGCAACTCAGTCACTAAACAACAGCAACTTATTTGTAGGAAAATAAAATAGATCTCTTGTGGCTCTAAATGATGTTATTGTCTCCCAGAGGGCATGTAATTTAGTTCTTACAGATGATCTTGCTATGAAGAGATAAATTTAAATAATTCAGAAAATAAGCTGATTAAAAAAAAAACAGTTTGAATTTTTAGGATATGGGTTTGTTTCAACTACTCGTTATGATGAAGTTTGAACATTCTTTGACACCGTCTTTCTTTAGAATTGGAATGAAAACTGACCTTTACTAGTCCTGTGGCCACTGTTGAGTGTTCCAAATTTGCTGACACTTTAACAGCATCATTGTTTAGAATTTTAAACAGCTCAGCTGGAATCCCATCACCTCCACTAGTTTTGTTCCCATTAATGCTCCCTAAGGCCCACTTGACTTCATAATCCAGGATGTCTTGCTCTAGGTGAGTGACCGTACCACTGTGGTTATCCAGGTCATTACAGTCTTTGTGTAGTTCTTCTGTGTATTCTGACCACCTCTTGTTAATCTCTTCTGCTTCTGTTTTGTCCTCACTGTTTCTTTCTCTTATCATGCCCATCCCTGCATGAAATGTTCCCTTGATATCTCCAATTGAGCAAAGGGATCTCTAGTCTTTCCTGTTCTGTTGTTTTCTTCTATTTATTTGCATTATTCACTAAAGAGGCTTTCTTATCTCTCCTTGCTATTGTGGAACTCTGCATTCAGTTGTATATATCTTTCCCTTTGTCCCTTGACTTTTGTTTTTGCACAATTCTGCTCATTTCACAAGCTAGCAAGGTAATGCTCAAAATCTTTCAAGCTAGGCTTCAGTACTACATGAACCAAGAACTTCCCGATATACAAGCTGGATTTAGAAAAGGCAGAGGAACCAGAGATTAAATTGCCAACATCCGTTGGGTCATAAAGAAAACAAGAGAATTCCAGAAAAGACATCCACTTCTGCTTCTTGGACTACACTAAAGCCTTTGACTGTGTGGATCACAACAAACTGTGGAAAATTCTTAAACACATGAGGATACCAGACCACCTTATCTGCCTCCTGCAAAACCTGTATGCAGGTCAAGAAGCAACAGTTAGAACCAGACATGGAAAAATGGACTGGTTCAAAATTGGGAAAGGAGTACGTCAAAGCTGTATATTATCACGACACTTATTTAACTTATATGCAGAGTACAACATGCAAAATGCCAGGCTAGATGAATCACAAATGGAGTAAAAATGGCCGGGAAAAATATCAACAACTTCAGCTATACAGATGATACATGACAGAAAGTAAACAGGAACTAAAGAGCTTCTGGATGGGAGTGAAAGGCAAGAGTAAAAAAGCTGACTTAAAACTCAACATGCAAAAACTAAGATCATGGCATCTGCTTCCATCTGCTGCTGCTGCTGCTGCTGCTGCTGCTAAATCACTTCAGTTGTGTCTGACTCTGTGCGACTCCATAGACAGCAGTCCACCAGGCCCCCCCATCCCTGGGATTCTCCAGGCAAGAACACTGGAGTGGGTTTCCATTTCCTTCTCCAATGCATGAAAGTGAAAAGTGAAAGTGAAGTCCACTCAGTCATGTCCAACTCTTCGCGACCCCATGGACTGCAGCCCATCAGGTTCCTTCATCCATGGGATTCTCCAGGAATGGGAGTGGGGGTGCTACTGCCTTCTCCACTGGTCCCATCACTTCATGGCAAATAGAAGAGGGAAAAGTGGAAATTTGGGAGATTTTATATTTTTGGACTCCAAAATCACTGTGGACACTGACTGAGGTCATGATGCTAAAAAATGCTTGCTCTTTGGAAGGAAAGCCATGACAAACCTAGGAAGTATGTTAAAAAGCAGAGACATCACTTTGCCAACAAGTGTCTGTATAGTGAAAGCTATGCTTTTTACAGTAGTCATGTATGGATGTGAGAGTTGGACCATCGAGAAGGCTGAAGTAAAGTGAGGTGAAAGTAACTCAGTCATGACCAACTCTTTGCAACCCAGTGGACTATACAGTCCACGAAATTCTCCAGGCCATAATACTGGAGTGGGTAGCTGTTCCCTTCTCCAGCAGATCTTCCCAACCCAGGGACTGAACCCAGGTCTCCTGCATTGCAGGTGGATTCTTTACCAGCTGAGCCACAAGGGAAGCCCCAAAACACTGAAGAATTGATGCTTTTGTACTGTGGTGCTGGAGAAGACTCTTAAGGGCCCCCTTGGACTGCAAGGAGATCAAATCAGTCTATCCTAAAGTAAATCAACCCTGAACATTCATTGGAAGGACTGATGCTAAAGCTGAAATTCCAATACTTTGGCCACCTGATGCAAAGAACTGACTCATGTGAAAAGACCCTGTTGCTGGGAAAGATTGATTGTGATTGAAGGAGGAGAAGGAGGCACCCAAGGATAAGATGGTTGGATAGCATCACTGACTCAGATATGAGTCTGTGCAACTTTAAAAATGATACAATATTAACATAATGTTTATATATAGTAAAATATTTCAATATTAGAAGCGTCAACATTCTCTAACAAATCAATGAAATATAGGAAAATAACATGTGTCACTTAATATTTATTTTAGACAAAACTACTGTAATTTCATCAAACATTTTTTAAATATACTTGTCAGAGCTACTAATTATACTTTTCATTCCTCTTTGAATATACTCAAGTGTGTTATTCTTCTTAAATACTGCAAAATAAAAGCTATACCAAATAAAAATGATCTGATTAGTGTTTAACTTAAACACTGATGGGAAAAAGCTCCATTGGCTCATTTACTTAACGTATCTTGATCCATGCTGCTGGTAGAAAACTTGAGCCACTAAGATAGCAGATGTATTTCTGAGGTAGCAGATATATTTCTGAGGATATTAAACAAGGTGAGCAAAACCCTGAATAATTAGCTACATCTGACATTGATGGTAGAGAGACATGATGGGGGAAAATTTATAAATTAAATGCTCAAGGATGAAAAACTGAGCTATCCAAAATAAAATTAAAACCAAATCTGTCTTTGAATAATTAGTAAGAAATAGAGTGAAGAGCATCCTTAGGAATTATTTCACAGAACAACAGGTTTTCAGGCAGACTTTCTTGGGTGGATGTACCAAATCTTTTTTTTTTTAAACTAAGAAATTACCTGCAAGACACACATGTATACCAAAATTGGAACTTTTACTCTAAAGCACATAAAACACAACATCCACAGTTCTAGAAATTACAACTCTATCAAAATATTACTTCCTTTTAATTAAAAAAATATATTAAATTATTTCTTAACTGATATTACAACAAAACTTGCTTGCCTACAGCTCAGATAACCAGTATCAGTATCAAATGACTTATTTAGGTATCTGTTGCATCTTTGACTCCAACTTTATTATGAGAATTAGAGGCCAGCAATAAAAATGTAACCATTATTATTCTTACCTCAAAGTTTTTCAGTCAGTAACTGAATTTACTATTGCTATTGATATTGGAAATTATCAAATATGGCATGTTGAATAGGCCAAAGGTGTGTGTGTGTGTGTGTGTGTGTGTGTGTGTGTGTGTGTGTGTGTTAGTCACTGAGTCATGTCTGACTCTTTGTGATCCCATGGACTCTAGCCCTCTAAGCTCCTCTGTCCATGGAATTCTCCAGGCAAGAATAGTTTGCCATTCCCTTCTCCAGGGGATCTTCCCAACCCAGAGACCAAAACTGGGTCTCCTGCATTTCAGGCAGATTCTTTACCATCTGAGCCACTAGGAAAGCCCCAGGCCAAAGATGTCTATGGCTTAATCCTAATCCTGGAAACTGTGAATATGTTATATTACACAGCAAAGGGGAATTAAGGTTGCAGGTGGAATAAATTTTGTAATCCACTGACCTTCAAATGGGGAGATTATCATGAACTATTCAGAAGGACCCAGTGTAATTACATCACTCTTAAGAAGTTAGCCACGTAGGGCAGAGAGATTCAGCTTGATACATATTCCTTCTATCTCTTCTGGCTTAGAAGACAGAGTGAGGGGTCATGAGCCCAAGATTTTAGTGGTTCCTAGAAGCTGAGAATAATCTTCATTTGACAGCGAGCAAGAAAACAGGGAGCTTTTCCTGTAGCCACAGGATCTAAATTCTACTAACAAAACAGATGAGCAAAGAAACTAATTTGTCCTTCGAATCTCCAGAAAGGAATTCTACTGATGCTTCATTTTATCCCTGTGGGGCCCGTACCAAATTTCTGACTGGCAGAAGGTAGAAAATTGTGTTTTGTAAACTTCTCAGTCTGTTGTAATTTGTTATAGTAGCAAAAAAGGGACACCAAAGTTACAGGCCCCATCTCAGGAAACAATTAAAAAAAATACCTATTTCAAATGAGTTGTTATAAATGTGCTAAAAACACACATGTTCACATAAACACTTGAAATACTTTTGCTTACTAAGTCCACTTCATCTTAATTTTATATGTCCCTCATGAAAATCTTGGGAGTAAAGGCAATTTAAATTTAGAATAGAAAATACCATTGGGGCTTTATATTTATGGAAATATGGTAAACACCACTATTCCCTCATTCCACTTTAACAGCAATCTTTAAGTGTCTGTTTTAATGGTTTAACCTTTATTAGATCACTGTCAAAGGGCTTGGGAAATGTATGTGTATGTAGACTTCAAATTCTAGGTGTCTGCTCCGTTGTACTCATATAAAACCAACATTAGATTTTAAGGTTTTTAACCTTTAAAAATAAAGCAATCTGTTATGGTAGGTTTTATATGGCATGCTTAATGTTTTCTGTCTCTCTCCTGTCCTAGATTTTAGGACAAAGCAGAGAATTATAACTACCTGAGGGCTGGAAAGATTATTGTTGACACAAAACGAAGAATAACTTAGTGTGATCATAAAATCACCCTGTGCAGCTAACATTAGGAAAAAAGAAACTATGTCAATGGTAAAATTATTCTATTATAAACTAAAATAACTTACAATAAAATAAAATTAATGCTATTTTTGTGGGTATGAATTTTGGTCCTTACATTGCTTTCAAGAAATTATAATACTTTTAAGAGTGAAAAATCCCTGAAAAGGGCTTTGAGATGGATAAAAGAGTATCCTGAATGAAGCACTGTGAAGCACTAATCTGGTACCTTATGATATATTCATACAAGAAGGACCATATATAAAGGAGAGGGAATTTTTTTTCTTTTTATTTGTTGTTTAGATTTTTTTTTGATGTGGGCCACTTTTTAAGTCTTTATTGAATTTGTTATATTATTGCTTCTCTTTTATGTTTTGGTTTCTTCGTGGGATCTTAACTCCTTGACCAGGGATCGAACCCACAGTCCCTGTGTTGGAAGGCAAAGTCTTAACCCCTGGACCCCAAGGAAGTTGCAAGATGAACATTTCATGACCAATTCCTTTCACAGCCATTTTTTATAAATAATACTATAAAAAAAATATGCTGTCTAATTTTTATAACATTCTACCTATGTATTATTGAAATTTATCATGTTTTTGTCTTACTATGTTACAAGAATATGTTATTGGTAATGAAAAACAGTCAATTAAGCAAGCTATTTCTACTGGGAATTCCAGGTCTGTATAGCAGTTTGGACTTTTATACCTACTATGATATAATAAATACTAATGCTTCATCATAGACATTTTATAGTAAGCATCAAAGGTAAATCTTAGTCAGCAAATTCAAAAGTTGGCAAGCATTGGCCAGAAGTCAAATCCAGCTGGCTGCCTCTTTTTGTAAATAAAATTTTACCTGAACACAATTGTGTTTATTTCTTTTGGTTTTTGTTCACTTGCTTGCTTTTGTTAGCTTGTCACTGTCTTCTTTTATGTCTATTGCATATGTTTTCCTTGGGCCTTGTTTTCTTTTCACAAATTTTTATTTACATATTATTTATGGTTGATTATATTTATTATTTATGCATATCATTTCACATTACAGTGACAGAGTTGAGTTGTTGTAACAGAGACTATGGCCCACAAAGTCTAAAATATTGGCCCTTTATGGAAAAAAAAAATTGCCTAGTGATGTAAGTGAAGGCAATGTTTGTATATAAACAAATAGTATCAATAAAATATTAATAGCATATAATATACCAATCATATAAATTTTGATAAAAAATAAATGTTAAAACTTACCTTTAAGGTCAGGAAACTTTCCCTAGAAGAGATAATGTTTCAGTTGAGTTTTAAATTAAGAACTGAAATCTATTAGCTGGATAAGGGGGATACACAAAAATGGCAGTTATGCAAGGAAACGATATGTTAATTAGCTTGACGATAGTAATCATTTATCTCTTTATGTATATCCAATCATCATGGCATATACTCTAATATACACAATTTTAACTCATAAATAAGAACATGTTTAAAAATTCATAGAATCCTTATGTTCACAACAGCACTATTCAGAATAGCAAGGATATGCACGCAACCTGTGTCCATCGATGATGCATCAGTGGAGAAACTGGGTCATGAATACACAATAAAATATTATATGGCATTTAAAAAAGAAAAGCCTGCCATTTGCAACAACACGTATGGACTTTGAGGACATTATGCTAAGTGAAATAAGTCAGACTGAGAAAGACAAACGCTGTATGAGTTCACCTGCATGTGGAATCAAAGTGGTCAAAGCCACAAATTTCCAGTTAGAGGATAAGTAAGTGCTGGAAAGCTGAGCATCAAAGAATTGGATGCTTTTGAACTGTGGTGTTGGAGAAGACTTCTGAGAGTCCCTTGGACTGCAAGAAGATCAAACCAGATAACCCTAAAGGAAATCAGTCCTGAATATTCATTGGAAGGACAGATGCTAAAGCTGAAACTCCAATACTTTGGNTTGAACTGTGGTGTTGGAGAAGACTTCTGAGAGTCCCTTGGACTGCAAGAAGATCAAACCAGATAACCCTAAAGGAAATCAGTCCTGAATATTCATTGGAAGGACAGATGCTAAAGCTGAAACTCCAATACTTTGGCCACCGGATGTGAAGAACTGACTCACTGGAAAAGACCTTGATGCTGGGAAAGGTTGAAGGTAGGAGGAGAAGGGACAACAGAGGATGAGGTGGTTGGATGGCATCACTGACTCGATGGACACGAGTATGAGCAAGCTCCAGGAGCTGGTGATGGACAAGGAAGCCTGGCGTGCTGCACTCTGTAGGGTCACAAAGAGTCGCACATGACTGAGCAACTGAACTGAACGGAAGTACTGGAAATGTCGTGTACAACATGACAACTGTAGTTAACAGTGCTATCTGGTATATTTAAAAGTTGTTGAGAGTAGCTCCTAAGAGTCTTCATACAAGGATAAAACATTTTTCTTATTTTTGTATCAATATAAGATGACAGATGATAACTAAACTTACAGTAGTGATCATATTTAAATATATGGAAGTAAAATCATTATGCCATCTATACACCTTGCTATGGTAAGTCGCTTCAGCCCTGGGCAACTCCGTGTGAGCCCATGGACATCAGCCCACCAGGCTCCTCCATCCACAGGATTCTCCAGGCCAAGAATACTGGAGTGGGTTGCCATTTCCTTACATACACCTTAAACTGTGCTATGTCAATTATATACACATGAAACCAGGAAAAAAGGAATTCTACCAAACTTAAAGCAAGAAACACAGTAACGCTGAAGATAATGGTTTATGGAAATAAATATAAGTATTCCATAAAATGGGTTTCCCCAGTGGCTCAGATGGTAAAGAATCTGCCTGCAGTGGAGGAGACTCCAGTTCAATCCCTGGGTTGGGAAGATCCCCTGGAGAATGGAATGGCTACTGGCTCCAGTATTCTTGCCTGGGAAATCCCATGGACAGAGAAGCCTGTGGGGCCCCAGTAATTAGGGTAACAAAGAATCATGCACAACTGAAGCAATATAGCCCCATTGCACACCCTGTTTAGATCCTTCACTCTCACAAACTTTTAGATTTATAAAATCACTCCCAGTTGTAACTGTTTTTCAGTAAATAACTATTGAATATTTTGAATGTTTCTTGTTTCAAGATCTTTTATACTCCTCATTTCTATCCTCTGCTTTCTTCTGCACAAAATTGATTCTATGCAGGTCTTAGAAATGTTGAAGGCCTTTCACTGTATGTCTGTATTCCAGGGTTCAAAGGGATACCTTGTCAATCAACTTTGTTGTAAATATCTCTAATGCCTTTGATATAATTCCTTTTGCTAATTAATTTCTATTTTTGTTTAATAAGAAGACTCTGGGATGTTCAAAACAACATCATTGCTACCATCTTCCCAGAATCTTCCACATTTTCATTTTTAATTATTTGATATTACTGTTGCTAGAGATGAAATGAGAGCCATCCTACATTCATTGATCATTTAGATTTAAAAAGAAATTTCTGTGTCTTCTAAGCAATACATAGTAGCATAAGGAATAATTTAAGAGATGAGTAATTGAGTCTGAATGTTTATATAACTTGGAATTTAATGGCACAAACTCTGAAATTATGGAATGCTAAATTAAAAGACCGATTTGTAAATCAGCTCAGAAGTCTATATGTGACTTAAAATTGTATATAAAAGTACCACTGCATTTATTGAAGCTGTTATTCCTTGCAGAATAATCTAGGCTTCTTTTTCTCTTATGAGTATGCACACTGCAACTGAATCTATACTTTCCAACATATCTTCTTTCAGCAATCCAATCAATATTAATAAACAGAATTTTGAGTTTATGCTTAATCAAGTGTATAGTAGGAGCTTTACCAAGTTTCCTCCTCTTCTCTGCCTACATTAGCTTCACCAGAGATAATTAAGTTTTATCACGTAATTTAAGAGGCAGAAACCAGAAAGGCAGGAAAACAGCAATTTATGCAATCTCTTTTCACACCTCAAGACTTTTTAACAATGGGTAAGCAATGTAAAATGCAGGGAAATTGAAAGAATAAGCACAAGGCAATTTTCCAATAAAGTATTCTTTAATATAGAATTTATAAATACAACTGTTTCATTTACTACCATTTTAAATACATAAAATTGCATTTAAAATGGTATCTCATCTTTCAGATTAAGATACTGGATTATGAAAAAATATATAATAACTCTCCCCTCTCTTAAGATCTCATCTCGATGTAGGAAAAAAAATTAAAGTATGTAGTATCAGGAAATGAATAAAACAAGAAATTTCAATGAATTTATGAAATATAGAGTAAATAAATAAAGCAGAAGTTGCTGCTTAAAGAGAAAGTAGAAGAAAAATCCAACCTATTTTACACAAACCTGGAGAGGCTCAGAACACAAAGACAGAAGATAAAGAAACATAGAAATCAGTGGGATTCAGAACACAGTGTGAAGTAGAACATCAGTGAGATAAGCGTAGTTCTAGAAAGAGCTCATAAAATGACCTAATGAGATATGAAGAAAAAATGATGGTAGTACCTGAGAATAATGTCTTCTTAACTGAAGTTTTGAGGGTTCCCCTAAAAACACCTCAATTTCCAGACATGCATCTAAGCTAATGTTTCTCAGACAACAGATCTCTGCACATACAGACTGCTTCCTGGGTCTGCCAAGGATCACCAGACATGTGAGGAGAGCTGGAAATACAAAAAACTAAGAACAAGATTAAACAGAAAGACTTAGCAGAAAGAGAAGACATAAAAAGGAAAAAAATAAGGCCTTTAATAAGTGTCAAAAAATATATTTGCAGCCATATTATTTCTATGAAAGAAAATTAGGGTGTTATGCCAGCCTTGTGGCAGAAAGTGAAGACTTAAAGAACCTCCTGATGAAAGTGAACAAGGAGAGTGAAAAAGTTGGCTTAAAGTTCAACATTCAGAACACTAAGATCATAGCATCTGGCCCCATCACTTCATGGCTAATAGATGGGGAAACAAAGGAAACAGTGACAGATTTTATTTTCTTGGGCTCCAAAAAAAAGATGCTTGCTCCTTGGAAGAAAAGTTATGACTGACCTAGACAGCATATTAAAAAGCAGAGACGTCACATTGCCAACAAAGGTCCATCTAGTAAAAGTCATGATTTTTCCAGTAGTCATGTATGGATGTGAAAGTTGGACTATAAAGAAAGCTAAGCACCAAAGAATTGAAGCTTTTAAACTTTGATGTTGGAGAAGACTCTTGAGAGTCCCTTGGACTTCAAGAAGATCCAACTAGTCAATCCTAAAGGAGATCAGTCCTGAATATTCATTGGAAGGACTGATGCTGAAGCTGAAACTCCAATNGATTATCCTGGTTGTGAAGATCTTTTTTGTACAGTTCTTCCATGTATTCTTGCCACTTCTTCTTAATATCTCCTGCTTCTGTTAGGTCCCTACCATTTCTGTCCTTTATTGAGCCTATCTTTGCATGAAATGTTCCCTTGGTATCTCTCATTTTCTTGAAGAGATCTCTGGCCTTTCCCATTCTATTGTTTTCCTCTATTTCTTCAACAACCTAATCCAGTTCCATTTTTCCTCCACTTTTGTCTTCATCTTACACATGTAGAAATTCAAGTTCAAAATGATTAAACATATTTCTCAAGGTCATAGAGCTGGTCGGAGCAGGATACATATTTCCCCTAAAGATCAATCAAGATTTCAGCAACCAAATGTAACAGCTCTTCAGCTTTGCCTTTTCCAACAGATAAAAAGATCATTTGCACTCTGGTCAGATTAGCCATAAGACACTTTGGAGGAGTCATGGAAATAATAATCAACTAAATGAAAGAATTTTTCTGTATGACCTTGGCAATGTTTTGTTAACTCTCTCTATACCTTGAGCTCCTCAACTGAAAAAATTTATAATAATGCCTACCTTATAAGGTTACTGTTGAATTAAATGAGTTAATAATTGAAAAGTAATTTAGGGACTTCCCTGGTGATCCAGTGGTTAAGAATCCACCTTGCAATGCAGGAGACACGGATTTGATCCCTGGTCTGAGAAGATTCTACATGCTGCCTCCAGCTAAGTCCATGTACCACAGCTACTGAGCACATGCTATGGAGGCCATGCTCCTCCCTACAGCCCAGTACTCCACAACACCCAAAGCCACCACAATGAAACGACCAAGCATCACAGCTAGAGAGTAACTCCTATTCACTACAACTAGAGAAAGCCTGTGTGCAATGAAAAAGACCAAATGCAGCCAAAAATAAAATTAAATAAATGAATAAATAAGATTTTTTTTCAAAAGTAGATTAAAGTAGATCTGACTATGAGACAATAGATCTGACTCAACAGAAGTGTTTTATAACTCTCTGAGAACTATGGTTATGATGGTGATAATTGTGATTTTTTCCATTTAGAGATGGAAGGAGAGATTCATTTGTCTGTAGGGTCCATTCATGAAACACAAGTATGTGTCTTGGATATTCTGGGAATATTGTCTTTGGAGATCACATTTTAAGCTCACCAGCATCCTAGGTTTTAGCAGTGAGTTAGAAATCCTGTTATCAACAAAGAATATGATTTTGATTTGGGTAGTGGCCACTACCAATGACTTGAGTTTTATTTACCCATAATCACTACCAACCATCCCTGTAAAAGTCAAGTCTCCTATACCAATTCTCAGTTGGAAAAGGAGTATGTCATGGCTCTATATTGTCACCATGTTTATCTAACTTATATGCAGAGTACATCATGAGAAACGCTAGGCTGGATGAAGCACTAGTTGGAATCAAGATTGCTGGGAGACATTATCAATAACTTCAGATATACAGATGACACCACTGTTATGGCAGAAAGTGAAGAGGAACTAAAGAGATTCTTGATATTGCTGAAAGAGGAGAATGAAAAAGTTGGCTTAAAACTCAATAAGATCATGGCATCCAGTCTCAACACTTCATGGCAAACAGATGGGGAAACGATGGAAAAAGTGATTGACTTTTTTTTCTTGGGCTCCAATATCACCACAGATGGTGACTGTAGCCATGAAACTAAAAGAAGCTTGCTGCTTGAAAGAAAAGCTATGACAAACCTAGACAGCATTTTAAAAAGCAGAGACACCACTTTGCCGACAAAGGTCTATATGGTCAAAGCTGTGGTTTTTCCAGTAGTCTTGCATGAATGTGAGAGTTGGATTATAAAGAAAGCTGAGCACCAAAGAGTGGATGCTTTCAAACTGTGATGCTGGAGAAAACTCTTGAGAGTCCCTTGGGCTACAGGGAGATCAAACCAGCCAATGCTAAAGGAAATCAACCCTGAAGGACTGACACTGAAGCTAAAGTTCTAACACTTTGGCCACTTGATGCAAGAATTGATTCATTGGAAAAGACCCTGATGCTGGGAAAGACTGAAGACAGGAGGAGAAGAGGACAACAGAGGATGAGATGGTTGGACGGCATCACCGACTTGATGGACATGAGTTTGGGCAGACTGGTAGATAGCAAAGGACAGGGAAGCCTGGCTGCTGTAGTCCAGGGAGTCACAAAAAGTCAGACTGAACAAAAACTTAATACAATGTTTCCTTTTTGTGATTTCCTTTTTCCTTTAAGTCAATTTCACATATTCATTTTACTTGATTTCACTTTTATGAAACTATATGATGGAGAGAATAAAATATGCTATGATACGCCTAAGGCTTCAAAATTGCCCCTAGGGATTTTTCAGGTCTTAGTCTATTAACCTTCCCCCTCCACTCTCTGCAATGGATTTGAAAAGGCAGCATCTGAAGAAAAACTTTGCATATTTCAATTTTTGGCCTAAAGCCAGCCTACTTTACTACTTAGAGAAGGCTTTGAAGCCTGAAATTTATGTATTCAGGCATAGGCACAAATCCAGCAGTTCCACTGTTTCTGTAGACTCTTTGCTAATAGTTAACATGTTATTGTGCTTATTCACTAAGGATGTTCAAGTTTCATAAAATTCAATTTCCTTTTCAAAAAAACAAAGAACAAAATTGTATTAGACTTCTGTCTAATCTTGTGTTTTTAACTGAACACCATACATTAATGACTGTCAAACAGACATTTACATCCCTGGCTCTCTTCCTGGGATATTTTTATTTTCATTTTCCTGTAGGATGCTTATTTCTAAAATCACTGCAATAATAAAAATGACAAAAAATAAAACAATAATAACAACTACCATTTATTTAATACTTACCACTTAACTGGCCCTCATGGTTACTTTATGTTCATTATCCTATTTACTTTTCCTCTGAGATTAATAGTCCTTTGAGGTATATATTCACTGGTATTTTACTTTAAAAAATAAAAAACAGAAGCTCAGAAAGATTAATTTTGCAAATCTATATTGAGTATGGAGAAATATGTCCTTGTTACCTTTCAATCAAATTTAGAGTCCCCATGTTTAATTGTAAATTCTAACTTGGAAATTCTTATCAGTTCAGTTCAGTTCAGTCACTCAGTTGTGTCTGACTCTTTGCAGCTCCATGGACTGCAGAACGCCAAGCTTCCCTGTCCTTCACCAGCTCCCGGAGCTTGCTCAAACTCATGTCCATCGAGTTGGTGATGCCATCCAATCATCTCGTCCTCTGTCATCCCCTTCTCCTTCTGCCCTCAATCTTCCCCAGCATCAGGGTCTTTTCCATCGAGTCAGTTCTTTGCATCTGGTGGCTAAAGTATTGTTGCTTCAGCTTCAGCATCAGTCCTTCAAATGATTTACTTCAGGATTGACTGGCTGGATCTCCTTGCAGTCCAAGGGATTCTCAAGAGTCTTCAACACCACAGTTCAAAAGCATTAATTCTTCAGTGCTCAACATTCTTTAAAGTCCAACTCTCACATCCATACATGACTACTAGAAAAATCATAACGTTGACTAAATGGACCTTTGTTGGCAAAGTAATATCTCTGCTTTTTAAGTTGGTCTGTTTAAGCTGGTCATAGATTTTCTTCCAAGGAGTAAGTGTTTTTTAATATCATGACTGTAGTCACCATCTGCAATGATTTTGGAGCCCAAGCAAATAAAGACTCACTGTTTCCATTGTTTCTCCATCTATTTGCCATGAAGTGATGGGACCAGATCCCATGATCTTTAGAGTTTGAATGCTGAATTTTAAGCTAACATTTTCACTCTCCTCTTTCACTTTCATCAAGAGGTTCTTTAGTTCTTTTTCACTTTCTGCCATAAGGATGGTCTCATCTGCATATCTGAGGTTATTGATATTTCTCCCGGCAATCTTGATTCCAGCTTGTGCTTCATCCACCCTGGTATTTCTCATGATGTACTCTACATATAAGTTAAATAAGCAGGGTGACAATATACAGCCTTGGTGTACTCTTTTCCCAATTTGGAATCAGTCAATTGTTCCATATACATTTATACCTGTTGCTTCTTGACCTATATAATCTTGAACAGACTTCTCAGGAGGCAGGTAAGTTGTTCTGGTATTCCCTTCTCTTTAAGAATTTTCCACAGTTCGTTGTGATCCACACAGTCAAATGCTTTGGTGTACTCAATAAAGCAGAAGTAGATGTTTTTTCTGGAACTCTCTTGCTTTTCCTATGATCCAATGGATGTTGGCAATTTGATCTCTGGTTCCTCTGCCTTTTCTAAATCCAGCTTGAACATCTGGAATTTCATGGTTCATGTACTGTTAAAGCTTTTCTTGGAGAATTGCTAGCATGTCAGATGAGTACAATTGTGTGGTAGTTTGAATGTTCTTTGGCATTGCCTTTCTTTTGGATTGGAATGATAACTGACGTTTTCCAGTCCTGTGCCCACTACTGAATTTTCCAAATTTGCTGGCATATTGAGTGCAGTTCTTTCACAGCAACATCTTTTAGGATTTGAAATAGCTCAACAAGAATTCCACCACCTCCACTAGCTTTGTTCATAGTGATGCTTCCTAAGGTCCACTTGACTTTGCATTCCAGGATGACTCTAGGTGAGTGATTACACCATTGACTCTAGGTGAGTGATTACACCATTGTAGTTTTCTGGATCATTGAGATCTTTTTAGTATATTTCTTCTTTTTTGTATAGTTCTTCTGTGTACTTTTGTCACCTCTTCTTAATATCTTCTGCTTCTGTTAGGTCCATACCATTTCTGTCCATTATTGTGCCCATCTTTNTTTCTGGATCATTGAGATCTTTTTAGTATATTTCTTCTTTTTTGTATAGTTCTTCTGTGTACTTTTGTCACCTCTTCTTAATATCTTCTGCTTCTGTTAGGTCCATACCATTTCTGTCCATTATTGTGCCCATCTTTGCATGAAATGTTCCCTTGGTATCTCTCATTTTCTTGAAGAAATCTCTAGTATTTTCCATTCTATTATTTTCCTCTATTTCTTTTCATTGATCGCTGAGGAAGGCCTTTTTATCTCTCCTTGCTTTTCTTTGGAACTCTGCATTCAGATGGTATATCTTTCCTTTTTTCCTTTGACTTTAGCTTTTCTTCTTTTCTCAGCTATTTGTAAGGCCTCCTCAGATAACCATTTTGCCTTTTTGCATTTGTTTTCCTTGGAGATGATTTTGATCACCGCCTCCTATAAAAAGTCATGAACCTCCATCCATAATTCTTCAGGTACTCTGTCTATCAGATCTAATCCCTTGAATCAATTTCTCACTTCCAATGTATAATCATAAGGGATTTGATTTAGGTCATACCTGAATGGACTAGCGATTTTCCCTACTTTCTTCAATTTAAGTCTGAATTTTTTTTTTTTTTTTTTGATCAATAAGGAGTTCATGATCTGAGCCACAGTCAGGTCCCAGTCTTGTCTTTGCTGACTGTAAAGAGCTTCTCCATCTTCAGCTGCAAAGAATATAATCAATCTGATTTCGGTCTTGACCATCTGGTGATGTCCATGTGTAGAGTCATCTCTTGTGTTGCTGGAAGAGGGTGTTTTCAATGACCAGTGTGTTCTCTTGGCAAAACTGTGTTAGCCTTTGTCCTGCTTCATTTTTAACTCCAAGGCCAAACTTGCCTGCTACTCCAGGTATCTCTTGACTTTCTACTCTTGCATTCCAGGCCCCTATGATGAAAAGGACAATCTTTCCTTTCATCAAGACTGTCCCATTTCAGGAAATTCATATGATATGTAAATTTGGTATGTCATTCACATCCCAAGTATTTCTTCACTTCAGTCAAGCATCAACTCTTAAGATAGCCGGGGGAGAGGGAGTAACCTTAAAAAAAAAAAAAAAGCTATGGGGAGTTCCCTGGCAGTCCAGTGGCTAGGACTCTGCTTCCATTGTAAGGGGCACAGGTTCAATCCCTGATCAGGGAACTAAGATCTCACACGTTGGGTGGTGTGGACAAAAAAAAAAGACTATTTTATCTTACTTAAAATCATTTTTATGTATTTCCTACAAAATAAAAATCCTAATTTCTTAGCTGACTTACAAATTACTCACAATCAGACCACTTATTATTCTTGTTGACACTCACTGGAGACTTCCACTGATCCATTCAATGTTTGAATGACATTGGGGCTTGTCATATTCTCAATCACATCATGGCCTTTCATGGCTCACTGTCTTTCTGCCTTATTCTTCCTATTAAAAAATCTAACTATTTTTAATATTAAGGTCAGAGAAATCCCTTCTTGTAAAAACTTAACTGATTCTCTTCCAGAATTGACTCAGCCCCTTCCCAGTTTCCTCAGTACTTTGGTGTATTTGGTTGACCACATGGAATTTATCAGGCCTTTGACTGACTTATATATTGCCCCATCTACAATCTTAGATCCTTAAAAGTGAACTGGAGAGATAAATGAATAAAAATAAATGAATCACAAAATCTAACCTGACACCACATTATCCAGAAATAACAAAGCTTCATACGTCAGGAATCTATAGATCTGAATCTAATCCTGACTTTTTTCTCTTTTATAATCTTAAGAAAGGCTATTAACCAGAATGTGAACCAGTGCTATTAATACCTCACCTGTGGGACCAGGGGATTGCAACAGATTACAGTTCAACATGCCTTTAGCTGTAGGACCTATGAGTCTATGAAACAGTAATTTGAAATATTCTCTCTAATAGGCCATTATCAGAGGAAAAAGACTTATACTGAATAATTTTTACCTAAAAAGTATCTATCTGCACCATGCCTCATCATTTACTTTTTGTTTCATCTTTATTATATTCCAACTCTTCCATTTAGCTCTGGGCATTCCTTGTAAAATGTTAGGACAGTCACAGAAATGCTGAAGAGAAACACATTTTGCCCCTGGATAGTAATGAGAATCTATTAGTGCTTCATCATTCTGGTAGACAAGTATACGTAGGCAATAAGCGAAATGTTGAGCCAGTTCTAGTATTAATCATTGGAAACAGCTGAGGAATTATTGCATATTTAACCATACACAGACTGCAATCACCTGATTCAAAGTACAATAAATCAATGATCTATGAATGCCCAACCTTATAACAACTCACTGTTAGATGCAAATGATTATTTATAACACATACAAACTATGCTGATAAATAGAAAATGTCATAAAAGTTTATAGTTTGGAAGATGTCACAGCTTACTCAGAAGTATTTGATTTCTGACTTATGGAATTTCATTTCAGTGTTCCTTGCAATCTTGGAGTTTTGAGAAAGTATAAGGCTAAAAGAGTATATTATTTAGATTGGTTCAACTATATAACCAAAAGACTCAAAATAACTAGTCTATTTAATGAGGTAGAAATGTCCCCTTTACCTAAAACATCTGTGTAGCTAATCCAAGCTGATTGGTGCTACCACAGTCATTAGAGATCTAGATCATTCTGTATAATTATTCTGTCAAACTCACCTTGAGCTTCCAATTAATAGTCTAAGATGTGTGCTCTTGCTTTAGCTAGAGTCTGTACCATAGCCAATGGATAAAAAGGAAAAAAAAAGTATTAAAAAACCTTGATTTTTAAGAATGCAACCTGACAGTAGCTTAAATCACTTCTGCACTCATCTTATTAGCCAAAATTTGCAGGGCATGTGATCATATCTTTCTTCAAGGGAAACATAAAAACATGAAAATTGTGCAAGGAGGCCCTGGGCCCAAGTAATATCCAGATATGCTATTTCTAAGGGAAGAAGAGAGATGACTGAGAGACTGAGAGACTTAGCCACAAGCACGCTCTAACAATGCACAAGCATTCCACATACCAAACAGAGGTTGGTTAACGTATATTTTATTTACCATTCAGGAAAAGTTCAAATGACAATTTTCTTAATTAAATGTTTTTAAAAGATATTTTTCAAAGAACAGTTGTCAATGATGATCAAAAAACAAATAGTAAATATCACAAGAATAGGAATGTGAAAACCTGCAAAAAGCTAGTTGTGACTATATTGATATTGACCAGTTTCTCTACCACAGTAGAAGCCTGAGGAGATTTAATAAAGCATTGTAGATGCTATAGAGGGAGCTGATGGTAGTACGAATGACATTTCTTGTACAGTTCTGTTGTTGGTGAAGGTAAAGAGCTGAAATAGCCAAGTTTAATGACCCACAGAAGCAAGTACAAGAGAGTACGACACTAAATGTGGCCTAAATGTGATACTGAGAAGAAAGGTATATGACTAGGTTTCAAAAAGATGCAGGAGATAGAAAGAAAAGAAAAAACATGAAAAAAGAAGAAACAAGAAGATAAAGGAGAATGAACAAAAGTGGTTGAGAGAATGAATAAGGTATGCTCATTATCTTGGATGCCTATGAACTTTTTGTTTACCCCATTGGTATATTTCTTGAGTAATTCCTTACTTCAAGTGAATACATTTTTGTTCTCTTCTACTGTTACACTGCCTAAGGTCCACATCACAGTAACAAACAGAAAACTCCTAAAACTTGAGATCCTCACACTCTGTTTATTTTTATACATATGTATCCTCCTGATCCTCCTCCTCTTTCAGCTACGGACACATTCTTTACTTCCCTGGATTCCCCAAGATTTTTTCTATAGTTTTTCTTTCTAATTTCTCTTCTTCTACTCTCATTTAAAACCATTCCAATCCAGCTCTTATATCAAATATCCTAGTGAAACTGTGTTAAGTTTGCCAATAAGCTCCAACTTACTGAATATAATATCAATTCTTAGTGGATTAATTATACGGATACTGATTTTCATTTCACCTGCATAAAGGGACTTTTACATTCAAAGTAAGCATATCAAATCCATTTGAAATGATTTCCTCTTATTATAGGAATGAATCAAGGAACACTCAGATGCTTAACATATATTCAGCAGTGAGAAGACTGTGTCTTCTGCCCTTCAGGATGAAGGTTTAAAAATATGTAGCAGAAATGAAAAACAAACTGAAAAACTTATATCATTCAACTAATTATTCATATTAAAAGCACATATGACTGATGACTCTCTCCTTTCTTTAATTCTCGTTCTTTACTTCTCTTTATTACTTCCCTCTATTCTTTATTGGTTCCTTCTCGTTATGTTGGAGTCTCAATATCGGTTTGCTTCAGCAGTCAAGTTTTAGACCCCTTTCATCTCTATTGATACTCCCTTGGTGATAGCATCCAATCTAATCAGTTCAAATACCACTTTCTGAGGACCTCCCTAGCAGTCCGGTGGTTAAGACTCTGTGTTCCACTGCAGAGGGAACAGGTTTAATCCCTGGTTGAGGAACTAAGACCCACTGCCTTGAGGCATGGGCAAAAAATAAATAAAAATACCATGTTCTTTCTGTCTATGCCTAGTAGTGTACCTCTAACTCAGGCTTCTCCCCACTGAAAGTGTTAGTTGCTCAGCCATGTCCAACTCTTTGTGACATGGACTGTAGCCTGCCATGCCCTCTTTCCATGGAATTCTCCAGGTAAGAATACTGGAGAAAGGTATTCACTTCCCCGGGGGATCTTCCTGACCCAAGGATCAAACCTGGGCCTCCCACATTGTAGGAAGTTTCTTTACCATCTGAACCACCAGGGAAGCCCTTCTTCCCTTAATTCCAGACTTACACTTTCAACTGACTATTTGATATCTCAACTTGGATATATAAAATGCATCTCAGGCAAAATATATCCAAAACTGACTTACTCCAATTGCAAACATTCATATCTAATTTAATGGCAGCTCTTTAGATCTAGTTTCTCAAGCCAACAGTCTAAGTCATCCCTTCTCTCACACCAGAAGTTATCATATTTTCTTCTGTAAACATGAGAAGGCAATGGCACCCCACTCCAGTACTCTTGCCTGGAAAATCCCATGGACAGAGGAGCCTGGTG
>SJYV01054759.1:2780-18263 GCA_006410875.1 Neotragus pygmaeus | reverse complement strand
TTGAAGCTGAAACTCCAATACTTTGGCCACCTGATGCGAAGAACTGACTCATTGGAAAAGACCCTGATGAAAGACTGAAGATGGGAGGAGAAGGGGACGACAGAGGATGAGATGGTTGGATGGTATCACTGACTCAATGGACACGAGTTTGGGTAAACTCCAGGAGTTGGTGATGGACAGGAAGCCCTGGCATGCTGCAGTCCATGGAGTTGCAAAGAGTTAGACACAACTGAGCAACTGAACTGAACTGACACGTGTTTTGATTTGCAAGAGGGCTCTTGCATCTGAGTATCTCTTCTCTGCTTGAGCCATCTTCTGTTGGCACAAGGTGTTCCAAGCAATATGCCCATGGAAATTTCAAAGATGAATGTATCTTTGAACTGGAAGGAAAGATTCACTGGGTGTTGCTTTGTCACTTTCTCAGTTGGGGAGATAATCCTTTGGTGCTTTGCTTGGTCCTATCCCACTTTTTCTGGAGCTATGGTTGAGGACTTGCCCATAATTATAAGATACTGGCTGTTGAAGCTGCTGTTTATGCCTGAACAACTGCTCAGAATACCACTGTAATTGCATGTCTGCCTTTCTGACTTCTTCAAAAATAGGGGTATGACTTAGATGTTCGGAAAAGTTTAGAAAAGTGCTAAGTGCTAAAAGGAAAAAATAAAAAGGGCTGAAAACTAGCCAGTATCTTATTATAGGTTTATATTTTAAGATTATCCTTACTGTAGTTGTAATACCTTGAATTTATCAAGTTCTATAGTGGTTTTAGAGGGCTTCCCTGGTGGCTTACAAGGTAAAGAATCTGCCACAATGTGGGAGACCCAGGTTTGATACCTGGGTTGGGAAGATTCCCTGGAGAAGGAAATGGCAACCCACTCCAGTACTCTTGCCTGGAAAATCCCATGGATGGAGGAGCCTGGTAGGCTACAGTTCATGGGGTTGCAAAGAGTCAGACACGACTGAGCAACTTCTCTTTCTTTCTTTCCTTATAGTGGTTTTAACCCTAANGAGAAGGAAATGGCAACCCACTCCAGTACTCTTGCCTGGAAAATCCCATGGATGGAGGAGCCTGGTAGGCTACAGTTCATGGGGTTGCAAAGAGTCAGACACGACTGAGCAACTTCTCTTTCTTTCTTTCCTTATAGTGGTTTTAACCCTAATCATGCATATTTCCCCCCTGCCCATCTCCCTTGGAAATACAATGTCAATTTGATGGTTATTACTATAGCCCATTTGCAGATTAAAAAATAGAAGGGAAATGACCTGTCTTACTCTGTCTTCTCCCTGTGTTGGCCATCTCTGTGGGAACTCTTCATCACCATGAATTCCATTGCCTCTTACTTGTGGGTAGAAGACTGCAAATCATTATCTTCAGCTCAGACCTCTCTTTAGAGCTCACTCCCCATGTATCCTACTGTACATTGTCCACAGATGTCTCACAAGTACGTAGAAATGAGTGTTTGAAATCTAAGCCCATCCTCTTCACTCCATTCTTGACCTTCATTTGTCCTGGTAAATGGCCCTGCTACTCAGCCAGGTGGGCTCCCAGATGCTTCAGTGGTAAAGTATCCACCTGCCAATGCAGGAGAGGTAAAAAACGTGGGTCAAATCCCTGGGTCAGGAAGATTCCCTGGAGAAGGAAATGGCAACACACTCTAGTATTCTTTCCTGGAAGATCCCATAGACAGAGGAGCCTGGCAGGCTATAATCCATGGGGATGCAAAAGAGTCAGACACGACTGAGCAACTCAAACAACAACTCAGCCCATCATCCAGGCCAGAGTCCCGGACTTCATCCTCCACATACATGCTTTCTCTCCAATATTTTTGTCCTATGGTTCCTCCTCCTCTTCCTGCCCGTGCTTAGTTCAGCTCTTTGGAGTCACTTCCATGGACTACTGACATTAGATTCTGATTGCTCTTCCTGCTTCCAGCCGAGACCAACCCAGTACGTGGTTGACAGAGTGAGCTCTTTAAATCACACATCTGAAGTTGTCACCCTCCAAATTAAAATCCTTACACAGCTTTCCATGGCCTATAGGATGACATTCAAATTACTTCATATGAAACATATGATCTGGCCCTCTCCTATCTCTCTGGCATTGTAACATTCAAGCCTTTCCATACACCCTATACTCATATTTATGGTTCACTGAAAGAGTGTATATACTTCGACTCATATCTAATGTAGATTGAAACAACAAGAAAGCCTTATTTTTCCATTTATATAGACTCATGAAATGACAAAATTATAGAAATGGAGAACAGGGTTAGTGTTTTCCAGGGTTAAGGATGGGGAGGAAGCAGGAGAGAAATGGAAGTGGCTATAAAGTGGTAAATGAAGGCACCTTCTGGTCATGGAAAAATTTTGTGGTTTGACGGTATCAAGGTGGATGTACTGGTTGTGATAACATAGTTTTGCAAGATGTTATTATTGGGAGAAAATGGGTTAAGTGTTAATGGGATCTCTCTTGCTCTCTCTGTATTATTTCTTACAACTGCATATGAATTACAGCTTCAAAATAAAAAGTTTAACAAGAAATAACTTCCATAAATATTAAATGTGTTGGTTTGACTAAATAATGAAAGGATTACTGCATACTAAATCTCAGCACCACTGCTTACTAGCAACAGCACCAGTACTTATTAGGTACTGATGAGTTATGTAGCCTTAACTTTCTCAAGCCTCAGTTTTTCTCCCATAGATAGTGCATGCCTGCTAAGTTGCTTCAGCGGTGTCCAACTCTTTGTGACCCTATGGACTGTAGCCCTCCAGGCTCCTCTGTACCTGGAACCCTCCAGGCTCCTCTGTACATGGAACTCTCCAGGCAAGAACACTGAAGTGGGTTGCCATTTCCTCCTCCAGGGGATCTTCCTGACCCAGGGATTGAACCTGCATCTCTTACAGTCTCCTGCATTGGCAGGCAGGTTCTTTACCACTAGCACCACCTGGTAAGCCCATATATACTGTGGGGGACAATAATATACCAAAACTTTCAACCGATGTTCTGAGGCACCCTGGTATCCTAAATGCACGGCGGGGGGGGGGAATAATTTTCTTTTTATTTTTCTATGTTCTTGGCTGACCACCCCCCACTTTTAATAAAAGATATCAACAGAAGAAAAAAATTTTGATTAAGTGTGTAAATTAAATTAATTAGGTACTTAATTAAGTTAATTAAATTAGTTAATTTAAATTTTTTATTTTTAAAATTCAGTTGAAATTCATGTATTTAATTAATTGGTTATGGGGCCCCCACAAAGATATGAGACTCAAAAGACAGCCAGACATTGAGGCTTATAGACCATCCTGAGCTAAAGAAAGGGAGAGGGTTCTGGCAATTCATCAAAAGGTGAGAAGAGGAAATGTTAGGTAAGCAAAAGGTGCCAAGCTATATAGATAACTCTCTCAGGTGAAAAAGTTATTTCTGATAATAACTCTCTTTCTGGCACAGGCTCCCTTTCTAATGTAAATTTCACCTACAAAACAGAAAACAGTGACATCTACTCCCTTTTCAGAGCTCCTGTGTCTGCAGTTTCTAAAAAGAATCAGCTCGAAATAATCTTTATGCTAAAGAGGCATGTTTTGAATGGCACATTCTTCCCCCATCACAAATGTGTGACAAGGATGCCAAGATCTTGGCTCTAACCCCAGGGTTGCTTTCCTCTTGCTTTGGGCAGCCTCACTGGTTAACCTCTGAGGACTGCGGCAATTACCATTTTGCATGTGGGTCATGACCTGGAAAAGGTCTTATGTATCTCAGGTGGCGCAGTGGTAAAGAATCTGCCTGCCAATACAAGAGATGCAAGTTCAATCCAGGGGTCGGGAAGATCCCCTGAGCAGGAAATGGCGACCCGTTTTAGTACTCCTGCCTGAAAAATTCCATGGATGGAGGAGACTGGTGGGTTTCAGTCCATAGTGTCCCAAACAGCTGGACATGGATGAGCAACTGAGTGCGCACATACAGAAAGCCAGCATAGGGTCTGGACTACAGGAGATGTTAAAAAGTATGTTACCTACTGTTTTGTAAGTGGATGTCTTTCTCAAAGGAAGATGATAATATCTCATATTTATCAGGCATCTCCTACACATCAGGCAATTTATGTACCTTGGCACCTTATCTCCTGTAAACCTCACAGTGATTTTATCGACAAAACAAAACGAAAAAAAGGCATAACCTAAAGTTGATAATAATGGTTTATTCGGTGACCTTACTGAGGACTGTACCCTGGATACAGGCTATCAGTTAGTTCTGAGGAACTGTTTCAAAAGTTTGGAGCCAAGATATATAGGAATTTTTGTCAGGAAAAAAAAGTGTAGTAAACAACAAAAGATTATTGCTAATCACACAAAAAAACAGACTTCTGAAGTTAATGATTTTACTGCTTTTCTAAATATGAGAAGACACAAGAGTCTGGGTTCATTGAACGTATTCCTTTGATATGCATCTTATCTATCTAGGGCCAGTATCCCTTTGCTCTCCAGCCTGAACTCCCCTCAGGGTGCTCCGCTGGGGGTGGCTGCAACGGTTGACGGCTTGAAGGCAGGCAATGTTCCGTGCTTACTGAAATGACAGGCAACACAGGCAACATTTTTTGTCCATGGCTTTATGAGCTAAATAGTATTATATGGGAAGAAACAAAGCTCAGTTTATGAACTTGTTCAATATCTCACAGTCAGTGAATGGTTGTTAACCCAGGACTTTTCTTGTCAGAGCCCAAGTTCCTAACATGGAGTAATCTCCTCTTGCTTTAGAGCCTCCATATTCTGCAAAGTCTAGTGCTCGTGTGAGTGAGGAGTTGGTCTTGATACCTACAGGAAAGTCAGTCTAAAGGTGTGACTCCGGGTAAGTCAGAGACCCACAGGTCTCATTTCTATTGTCAAATAAATACAGTGCAAACACTTGTGTAAAGTTAACACTTTAGAAACTATTGGTAACTACTCTTGGAAAGTGTTAGTTGCTCAGTCGTGTCCAGCTCTTTGGGGACTCCATGGACTGTAGCCTGCCAGGCTCCTCTGTCCACAGATTCTTCAGGCAAGAATACTGGACTGGGCTGCCATTTCCTTCTCCAGGGAATCTTCCTGACCCAGGGATCGAACCTGGGTCTCTTGCATTGCAGACAGATTCTTTAACCATCTGAGCCATCAGGGAATCCCAACTAGTCTTTGGTATGAGATAATTTTTCATGTTCTCTGGAGAAGAAACTTAAGTTACCTCAGCTCTGGGACCTCTGTAAGGAAGGCAGTCTGATGCCGTTTGCAGCCTCACAGCAGATAGAAACAAGCAGAGGTGCAGAGACAGAACTCAGAGAGAGGAAATCTGGTGCTATAGTGCTCCTGCACTATTTTTCCTAGCAGACAGAATTCTCTTTTCAGATAGAATAGGACAAGGAAGCTGTGAGAACTTTATAAATATTTAGTCAAAGCAATTACCATTTCTTTCCATCCCTTTCAACAATCCTCAGTGCCTGAAACCGACTAACTGGCAGTTTTTTGAGAAATGACAGAGACTATTCTAGCTAAGTTAACAAGGCATTCTACCAAAAGGGAGCCCTGCACAGTCTTAAAGTGGTAACAGCGAAATAAAATATAATCATCAACTTAACAATGAGGACTCTCGGGAATCACCACATTACATTATGTGAACAATTTCCATATAACTAATGGTTGCTTTGGATAGAGAGTGTCGAAGTCAGCAGGCTTCTGGTTTCCCTGTAGGTAGAAAACATATTGCCAGACAGCTGTTTCACTAGCTATGGGTGATTTGATTCTCAATACACTAGTTCTTTTCGTGAATTCAATGCAATCTGCTTTAAAACGACAAGAGATTTATTGAGCACTTACTTTGTGCAAAGCAATCTGTTAGGCCTGAGGAGAGAAACAAAAGTAAGTCTCAAGACTTTCAACAAGACAATAAAGAGAANTAAAGTTGAGAATAATGGTTTATTCGGTGACCTTACTGAGGACTGTACCCTGGATACAGGCTATCAGTTAGTTCTGAGGAACTGTTTCAAAAGTTTGGAGCCAAGATATATAGGAATTTTTGTCAGGAAAAAAAAGTGTAGTAAACAACAAAAGATTATTGCTAATCACACAAAAAAACAGACTTCTGAAGTTAATGATTTTACTGCTTTTCTAAATATGAGAAGACACAAGAGTCTGGGTTCATTGAACGTATTCCTTTGATATGCATCTTATCTATCTAGGGCCAGTATCCCTTTGCTCTCCAGCCTGAACTCCCCTCAGGGTGCTCCGCTGGGGGTGGCTGCAACGGTTGACGGCTTGAAGGCAGGCAATGTTCCGTGCTTACTGAAATGACAGGCAACACAGGCAACATTTTTTGTCCATGGCTTTATGAGCTAAATAGTATTATATGGGAAGAAACAAAGCTCAGTTTATGAACTTGTTCAATATCTCACAGTCAGTGAATGGTTGTTAACACAGGACTTTTCTTGTCAGAGCCCAAGTTCCTAACATGGAGTAATCTCCTCTTGCTTTAGAGCCTCCATATTCTGCAAAGTCTAGTGCTCGTGTGAGTGAGGAGTTGGTCTTGATACCTACAGGAAAGTCAGTCTAAAGGTGTGACTCCGGGTAAGTCAGAGACCCACAGGTCTCATTTCTATTGTCAAATAAATACAGTGCAAACACTTGTGTAAAGTTAACACTTTAGAAACTATTGGTAACTACTCTTGGAAAGTGTTAGTTGCTCAGTCGTGTCCAGCTCTTTGGGGACTCCATGGACTGTAGCCTGCCAGGCTCCTCTGTCCACAGATTCTTCAGGCAAGAATACTGGACTGGGCTGCCATTTCCTTCTCCAGGGAATCTTCCTGACCCAGGGATCGAACCTGGGTCTCTTGCATTGCAGACAGATTCTTTAACCATCTGAGCCATCAGGGAATCCCAACTAGTCTTTGGTATGAGATAATTTTTCATGTTCTCTGGAGAAGAAACTTAAGTTACCTCAGCTCTGGGACCTCTGTAAGGAAGGCAGTCTGATGCCGTTTGCAGCCTCACAGCAGATAGAAACAAGCAGAGGTGCAGAGACAGAACTCAGAGAGAGGAAATCTGGTGCTATAGTGCTCCTGCACTATTTTTCCTAGCAGACAGAATTCTCTTTTCAGATAGAATAGGACAAGGAAGCTGTGAGAACTTTATAAATATTTAGTCAAAGCAATTACCATTTCTTTCCATCCCTTTCAACAATCCTCAGTGCCTGAAACCGACTAACTGGCAGTTTTTTGAGAAATGACAGAGACTATTCTAGCTAAGTTAACAAGGCATTCTACCAAAAGGGAGCCCTGCACAGTCTTAAAGTGGTAACAGCGAAATAAAATATAATCATCAACTTAACAATGAGGACTCTCGGGAATCACCACATTACATTATGTGAACAATTTCCATATAACTAATGGTTGCTTTGGATAGAGAGTGTCGAAGTCAGCAGGCTTCTGGTTTCCCTGTAGGTAGAAAACATATTGCCAGACAGCTGTTTCACTAGCTATGGGTGATTTGATTCTCAATACACTAGTTCTTTTCGTGAATTCAATGCAATCTGCTTTAAAACGACAAGAGATTTATTGAGCACTTACTTTGTGCAAAGCAATCTGTTAGGCCTGAGGAGAGAAACAAAAGTAAGTCTCAAGACTTTCAACAAGACAATAAAGAGAAATTATATTCATGCACACATTAAGATAATCTATGGTAGAAAAGATAAATGAGCCAACACCTCTAGCCCAAGTGGAAAGCTTTGACTTGCATTGGAGATGACACTGGAAGGTAGGCAAGATTCAAAAGACAGGAGAAGAAATTTCCAAGAAAAGGGAACAGTCAGGGAAGAATGAATATGGTTGACAGAAATTTAAGGGATCAGGAACTGGTAGGGCTGGTCTTTCCAAAATAGCTGCCACTAGCCACCTGTGACTCCTGAGCTGTGAGCTCTTGACTAGTCCAAACAGAAATGTGCTCTGTGTGTAATCTATACATCAGATTTTGAACACTTAATAAAAAAAAATCTCATTAATATTTTTATACCATGTCAACTGAAAGATATGTAAAAGTTGTGAGTCAAGTTTTATTCAGGGAACTTATTGAGGATGAGAGTCTGAGAGATTGCCTCTCAGATCACTCTGAGGAACTGCTCTGAAGAGATAAGGGAGGAGCCAGGATCTATATGAATTTGTTGCTGGGAAAATTATGGAGTCAAATATCAAAAGGTTACTGCTAATCACAAAGAACAGGCATCTCAAGTTTCACTGCTTTTTATGTTTGCAAAGATGCAGGAATCTGGAGTCTCTTAAAATTTTTCTTAGTTACTTATCTTAACCATCTAAGGGCCAGTATATCCAAAGCATGATGGCTGCCCAGGGAGCTCAGTGGTAAAGAATTTGCTTTCCAACACAGGAGACTCTAGTTCAATCCCTAGGTCGGGAAGATCCCCTGCAGAAGGGAATAGCTACCCACTCCAGTATTCTTGCCTGGAAAATTCCATGGACAGAGGAGTCTGGCGGGCTACAGCCCATAGGGTTGCAAAGAGTTGTACATGACTTACAAATTAAACGAAAACAACATATCCCAAGCATGGAATAGTTCCTATATTTCTCCATCCTGAACTCCCTCAGAGCACATTGTCTATAGGTAACTACAGTGGCTTGATCCCCCTAGGATTGGAATGGAAGGCAACATTTTTTTCTTTACAATTGTTTATATGTTGAAATAATATTTATATATTTCCTTTTTCCTCTAGCCACCTTAAGTTCACTAGGTAGGGCCCTGCAAATTAGATAAAAGACAGATTAACAAGAGAAAAATGGAATTTTATTAACTTGTGGACCCCTCAAATACATAGGAGTACTCAGTGACGAGTAAATCAAAGGGGTGGTTAGACACATGGGCTTATTTCATGTCTTAACAAAGAACAGTCAGTTTGTAGAGTAGTGACAAGACAAAGGAAAGGAGATTTGAGCTTCTGTGTGTATGCTAAGTTGCTTCAGTAATGTCCGACTCTTTACTACCCTATGGACTATAGACCACCAGGCTCCTCTGTCCATGGGATTCTCCAGGCAAGAATATTGGAGTGAGTTGCCATTTCTTCCTCCAGAGGATCTTCCTGACCCAGGGATTGAACCTGGGTCTTTTACGTCTCCTTCATTGGCAGGTGGGTTCTTTACCATTAGTGCCTCCTGGGAAGCCCTGGATTGAGCTTCTAGGGGTGGCAAATTGTGAGAAGACAAAAGTATGGGGAAACTAATGGAAGATAAGAATTGTTCTAGTGATGTTTGTGTAGATTCATCTAGTGCCATCTCTGGGTTTATAAAATCCTAGAGTTTTCTAGGGAAAGGAATGAAGAATTGTTCTATTCTTTCTAGGAGAATTGTGGGGAGAGGAGGGAGAGTTTTTCTTGCATCTGCTTTTTTCCAAATGCCCTCAGTCAAAATAATCCTTAGGCCAGAGTGGCATATTTGAGGATGGTATACTCTCTGAACCCCTTCAAGATATATTGGATTAGATAAAATGTATTATTAAAATTAGCTTCACTTTTTAAAAATGTTTTGGAGTGTGGTAGGCTGCAAAGCATGTGGGATTTTAGCTCCCTGTCCAGAGATTAAACCAGCATGCCCTGTATTAGAAAGAGATGTCTTAGCCACTGGACCACTAGGGAAGTCCCTCCACTCTTTTTAAAAAAGCTTTTTAAATATGACTACTAAAAAGCTTAAATTATATTTGTGGCTAGTATTATTTTCTACAGGATAGTGCTGGGTCAAATCATGGCACATTTTGAATATCAAAGTGTCTGAAAGGCACTTAGCATTGTATTTTGGCAGTGGGAGGTGGATATGACACCATCAAGAAGGGACAGCATATGCTACTGTTGTGATAATGTTACAATTGGGAACTGGGACCAGGGTTTTGAAAGTGGCTGGAAAACAGCTGCTGTGTTTGCTTGTTCGAGTGGGTGGTTGTGATTTTATTCAAAATCAAAATAAATTACAGAGGCACTAATGATAGTTTTTTTGTGGTAAGTAAAAAAAAAAAAGGAGGTAACTCAAAAAAACTTGAGATGATCTAGTATTGCATTTTCTCAATTTAGATTTGATAGTGATTGGCTATTGAAGAAAATATTTTATTATGGACATGTTTGTAGGAAAAATAGCTATTACTACTAGTCTGACTTTCTCTAGCCTGTAACTTCCATCTTATCCTTGAAAGGATAATTTTTTAATGAAATTTTTAGAAACTGAAGTTTGCTTAGGAACACAGTTATTGTGTTTTTTTATATACAGTCTGAAATTTAAGTGCTTCAGCATATGTGATATGTAGGTATATGTTTAAATTAGTTTTAATCATAAAGCATTCTAATCATAAATTCACACTTGAAAAGTGGGTTACCCATAAAAGATGCTATACCCTGGATGACATTTCTGCAAGAACTTCAAAAATTTCTCCCTGAATCTGCAGTTAAGGGGATTTAAAGGGATAGTGTAACAGTGAAATGAATGATGAGGGGCCTGGCAGCCTAAAGCCTTGGGGAGAATTCCCAGATTCAGAACTCTGTCCTGCCTTCCTTCTCTTAGTGGAGATTTCTCTTGTCTGATCTGATTAGGAAGCTAGCTGATCTTCAGGCAGAATGTTTTCTTGTTTGGCCTGGGAATTAACCTTTCCTGAAAGGTGTTTGCTGGTTTTCCTAGGCAATCAAAGAGCTAGAATTTCCTGGAGCTTACAAAGCAAGTATGTGTGTTTGGGAGTCGATCTGTAATAGATGTTTCCACATGCATCTTGGTTTGAGATGCATCCTCATGAGCGGTTATGTGAAGACCAGTAGCTCAGTGACCAGACATCTGGATTTGGCCAGGAGAGTCCCAGTTTACACTTGCTGTCCAACCCTGATTACCAATAGCACCACTTTTCACTGTTAAAAATGTCTGAGTTTGAATGATAAATTATATGGTCACTCTTCTGCAAGTGGTTTTAAAATATGTCTACAGATTCTTTGTAGTTCCCCCCATCAAGAGGTAGAGTCTATTTCTCTACTCCTTGACCATGGACTGGATTAGTGACTGGCTTTAAAGAAATAGAGAAAGGCAGACATGATGGTGTGCTACTGGTGGTGGCCACAAAAGGCACTTAGTACCTGCTGCCCTTGGGTCACTAACTCTGGAGAAAGCTAGCCACTATACTGTAGTGAGCATTTTGTAAAAGAAGGAATGTGAGATTCAGGTAAAGCAACTTGCCGAAATTCCCACAGCCAGCTGGTGGTAGAGCCAGCTCTCAATCTGTATCTGCCTCACTGCAAACTCACACTGTTAAAAGAACAAAATTATGCTCTACTGCCTTGTGAAAAAGAATCCAGAAAAATAAAATAATAGGAAATTTGACAATAGGCCATGTGCAAATGCAGAAAGACTTTGTATGAGATAGATAGTAAACCTAAGGTTTTAAATACTGTTTTTTTTTTAATTTATTTTAAATTGAAGGAAATGGCAGCCCACTCCAGTATTCTTGCCTGGAAAATCCCATGGACAGAGGAGCCTGGCAGGCTGCAGTCCATGTCGTCGCAGAGAGTTGGACACGACTGAGCAACTTACGTATACATATACATATTTTGTAATTGAAGGGTAATGAATCTCCTTTGGATGTCATTTTAGTTATTTTCAATCATTTTTTTTATTTCAACAAAACGCTGTGATGAATAACCACGTAAGCATGTCACCAGTAGATGCAGGTTCTCAGCACTATAGCCCAGCCCACTGCCCTGATGTGTTGAAGGGCCACTGAGGGCATTATAGACCAGCCATTCACTAACTCTGTGCGGGGTCCTGAAACTATTGGCTTCCCTTCTGTTACCCTAGGAGTGAGATGACAACAGAAGGGCAGAGTTTGTTCCTTTAAAAAAAAATCTGTTAAATTTATAGATATTTATTTTCTAACTTGCTGTATCAGAAAATAGCTGATGAAGGAATTCCCTGGCAGCCACGGAACTGCCTAGGGTGGGGGTTTAATCCCTGGATGGAGAAGGAAGATCCTGCAAGCTGCACAGCACAGCCAAAAAAGGCAAGAAAGAAAAACAGCTGATGAAATGATTTAAACTTGGCAGGACTATTAATTTGGTATTCAACTATTCTCATTTGTGTCCTAAGGAAATAGTGGGTGCCTTTTAATATAAATGGGCTTCCCTACTCAGTAGTGAAGAATCTGCCTGCAAAGCAGGAGACGTAGATTTGTTCCCTGAGTCAGGAAGACCCCCTGGAAGAGGAAATGGCAACCCACTTCAGTATTCTTGCCTGGAGAATCCCACGGACAGTGGAACCTAACGGGCTACATTCCACAGGGTCGCAAAGAGTCATACATGATTGAGCGACTAATCCACCATTTAATATGCATGCTATGCTAAGTCGCTTCAGTCGTGTTCGACTCTGTGCGACCCCATAGATGGCAGCCCACCAGGGTCCTCTGTCCACAGGATTCTTCAGGCAAGAACAGTGGAGAGGGTTGTCATTTCCTTCTCCATTTAATATAAATGATCTCACCATTTAACACAAATACCTTTAAATCTTTTCCTGAAACTTCCCTCTTCCTCTCCATTCTCTCTCTGCCCGTCCCTTCCTCCACCTCCTTTAGATGTCCAGCTATCCAGGCCAAAAATCTGTCTTGCATGACAGGTCACTGATGAGAACGCAGATCCTCCAAATCCTCTAATAATAGCTGGCTTACTGAATGTGCTGGGCTTGGTAGGTACAAGCAGAGTTCAGTGTTTTTCCTTCTCGTCTCTCCTCCAGTAACCTGCACTGTAGATCCATTCTAGAGCTGCTCTGGAAGAAATCTCAGGCAAGTTTTGTCACTTTTCTGGTCCCTGTCATGTAATAAAAAGTCCAGTTCTGCCGACCTGGCTGCAGGGCAAGCGGGATGTAGTGGGAGTCCCCCTGCCCACCCCCAACAGTCCTCTCCCCCACTGTGACTGATCTCACAGCAGCATCCTACCAAAATCCCAGCAATAATAGAAAGATCCAAAGGTGGGAAGCTTCCTGCACTGGTGGACCAGATCCTGTTAACATGAGTAGTTAATCAGAATAATTCCAAGGGCATACAGCTGAAAGCTAATCAAGCCTTCTTCCTGTTGCTGAAGGGACACAACTGGAGGGTGTTTCCATGGCAATTTGTAAACCAAGAGGGGGTGAGAAGGATGGAGATGAACTTCTGTATGTGACATATGCCTCTCAGGAGGCACTTAGCATGAAAACGCTAGTGCAAGACTCATAAAAGGCATCTATTCTAGAGTGTTTTAAACCCTTACCAAAGATGAGCAGGATGTTACCAACCATGACTGATCAATTCACCAGTCACAGGTAATCAAAGAGGAGTGTGTCCACTGAGGAGTTTTAAGAAGTTGCTTTTAAGTAGAAAACCTGAGCTTCAAATGAGCCCATTCATGCTTTGAAAAAGCTACATTATTTAACCTAGGGGCTCTTGTTTTCAGGAGTTTAAAAGTAAGTTGCTAATGAGACAGACGCTGGAGTTACTTTAATGCCCAAAAGGAACTTGCAATGCAAGAAGTAACTTAAAGGCACCTAGAGATATATTGCCTTTAGATTCACAAAACTGCTGACTTTTAATAGCAGATTTTCTATTCAACTAGAGAATTCTCTATAGAGGACTTTTAAAAATCCCTCCTCCCACTGCTTTCCACTGGGTAACCATGGTTTGTTTTCTATGCTTGTGAATCTGTCTCTGTTTCAAAAATAAGTTTATTTCTGTCATATAGACATTATCATAATATGATAATTTCTAGATCTACTCCTGTTGCTGCAAATGATGTTATTTCACTTTTTTATAGTTGAGCAATATTCCATTGTATATATGTACCATATCTTCTTTATCCATTCATCTGTCAGTAGACGTTTAGGTTACTTCCATGTCTTGGCTATTGTAAATAGTGCTATGAACACTGGAGTGCATGTATCTTTTCCAATCAGAATTTTCATCTTTTCTAGATATATGCCCAAGAGTGGGATTGCTGAATCATATGGTAACTCTATTTTGAATTTTTTAAGGAACCTCCATACTGTTCTCTGTAGTTGTTACACTAATTGACACTCCTACCAACAATGCAGAAGGTTCCCTTTTCTCTACACCCTCTCTAGCATTTATTGTTTGTCGACTTTTTGATGATGGCCATTCTGACTGGTGTGAGGTGGTACCTCCTTGTAGTTTTGATTTGCATTTCTCTAATGATTAGTGAGGCTGAGCATCTTTTCACACGCCTTTTGGCCATCTATATGTCTTCTTTGGAGAAATGTCTATTTAGGTCTTCTGCCCATTTTGTTCAAGTTGTTGTTGCTGTTTTTTGATATTGAGCTGTGTGAGCTGTGTGTATAATTTAAAAATTAGGCCCTTGTCAGTCATATCATTTGCAGATATTTTCTCCATAATGTGTGTGAAAGTTGTTCAGTTGTGTCCAACTCTTTGCTACCCCCATGGACTATACAGTCCATGGAATTATCCAGGCCAGAATACTGGAGTGGGTAGCTTTTCCCTTCTCCAGGGGATCTTCCCAACCCAGGGATCAAACCAAGGTCTACTGCATTGCAGGCAGATTCTTTACCAGTTGAGTCACAAGGGAAGCCCATTTTCTCCATAGAGGATCTTTAAACATAAGTCATCAAACATAACCACCCCCCTTAAACCCATTTGCCATAGCAAATTGGCAAAAAGCAGGATACATGGGGATATATTAAAACAAACAAACTCTGACTCTGAATGGGTGTTCAGGGTTTCCTTATAGGAAGTACACCATAAGCTAACTCTCTGGCAGCATTAGCAAATTCTTATTTTGTTTGGACAATTACACACAGGAAAAACCCCACTGATTAATATAAAGCTTAAAAATGTATAAATTTGGTCTAATTTCTCACATTTTTAAGAGTACTTCGGTTATCACCATTACATGAAACAACCATCCAAACTCCCTTATACTGAGTGCATGACAATAATGAAATCAGCATAGTAAAAGGAGACATATGCGCTGTACAAATATTAATGTCAAGAGTTAGATGTCTTCTAAGTTTTCATATACAAGAAACAACTTGATGCTTCCCTGCTTCTTGCATGGGGTTTACTCTTGACTATTTTCATGAGTGTATCACAGAAAATTCACAGTACCGTTCCCTTAGACTGTGTACATCCTGGATCAAAACTCACCCTGTGTATGTAGAATACCTGCCTCTGTGCTACATGCTCAATCGTGTCTGACTCTGTGACCCCATGGACTGTAGCCTGCCAGACTCCTCTATCCACACGTTTCTCCAGGCAAGAATACAAGTGGGTTGCCATGCCCTCCTCCAGGGAAACCTTCCTAACCCAGCGATGGAACCCGCATCTCTCACGTCTCCTGCATTGGCAGGCGAATTCTTTACCGCTGCGTCACCTGGGTGGAGAAGGCAATGGCACCCCACTCCAGTACTCTTGCCTGGAAACTCCCATGGATGGAGG